>JAKFGQ010000040.1:0-27500 GCA_021498475.1 Saguinus midas | reverse complement strand
TTCTCTGGGTTCACCCTAACTGTCATCATGAGGTCTGTTCAATGTGGATGCAGGAGACAGGAGAGTAGGGTTCATAACTGATGGATGTGTTTGCTCTTCAAAGCAGGACTCACCATATCAGAAACCTTCATCAATGCTTGAAGTTAGAGAAGGCCAGAAAACAAGTTTTTTTTTTTTTTTGAGATGGAGTTTCACTCTTGTTATCCAGGCTGGAGTGCAGTGGTGTGATCTTGGCTCACTGCAACCTCCGCCTCCTGGGTTCAGCAATTCTCCTGCCTCAGCCTCCTGAGTAGCTGGGATTACAGTCGCCTGCCACCTTGTCCAGCTAATTTTTGTAGTTTTAGTAGAGTTGAGGTTTCACCATGTTGGCCAGGCTGGTCTCAAACTCTTGACCTCATGATCCACCCACCTCACCCTCCCAAAGTGCTGGGATTACAGGTGCTCACCACCATGCCCAGCTAATTTTTGTATTTATTTACATATGTATTTATTTTGAGACAGACTTTTGCTCCTGTTTCCCAGGCTGGAGTGCAGTGGTGTGATCTTGGCTCACTGCAACCTCCGCCTCCTGGGTTCAGCAATTCTCCTGCCTCAGCCTCCTGAGTAGCTGGGATTACAGGTACCCACCACCAAGCCCAGCTAATTTTTTTTGGATTTTTAGTAGAGACGAGGTTTCACTATGTTACCCAGGCTGGTCTCAAACACCTGACCTCAGGTGATCTGCCAACCTCAGCCTCCCAAAGTGCTAGGATTACTGGCATGAACCACCACTCCTGGCCCATTAGTGTTTTTTAAGCTACTAAGTTCATAGCAGTTCTTGTGGCCACAATAGAAGACTGAAATAGTCCCACCACTGTGGCTCATGCCTGTAATCCCAGCACTTTGGGAGGCTGTGGTGGGTGGATCATGAAGTCAGGAGTTAAAGATTATCTATCTATCTACCTACCTACCTACCTACCTGTCTGTCTGTCTGTCTGTCTGTCATCTATTATCTATCTATCTATCTATCTATCTATCTATCTATCTATCTATCATCTATCTACCTACCTGTTTATCTATCATCCACCTATCTATGAATTATCATATGTATCATTTATTTATCCATCCATCATATCTATCTATCTATCTATCTATCTATCTATCTATCTGTCTATCTACCTACCTGTTTATCTATCATCTACCTATCTATGAATTATCCTATCATTTATCTATCCATCTATCATATCACATCTATCTATCTATCTATCTATCTATCTATCTATCTATCTATCTATCTTCCTGTTTATCTATCATCTATCTATCTATCTATTATCTATCTATCTATCTATCATCTATCTATCTATTATCTATCTATCTATCTATCTATCTATCTATCTATCTACCTACCTATCTATCTATATGTCTGTCTGTCTGTCTGTCTGTGTGTCTGTCTGTCTGTCTGTCTGTGTCTGTCTATCTGTCTATCTGTCTATCTATCTATCTATCTATCTATCTATCTATCTATCTATTATCTATCTATCTATCTATCTATCTATCTATCTATCTATCTATCTATCTATCTATCTAATCTATCTGTTTGTCTATCTAACTATCTGTCTGTCTATCTATCTATCTATCTATCTAATCTATCTATCTGTTTGTCTATCTAACTATCTGTCTGTATATCTATCTACAAATTTCCATATGTATGTATGTATGTATATACCTATCTATGTATCTATCTATCATCTATCTATCTACCTACCTATCTATGTGTCTATCTATCTATCTATCTATCTATCATCTATCTGTCTATCTATCCATCCACCTACCTATCTATCTCTAACATCTATCTCTAGCTATGATAAGAGTCATAAACCAAAAAAAAAAAAAAAAAAAGCTGGTCGAATATAGCCATGCACACCATCTTCCCAATCCTTCTCCCACCAGCTTTTTTTATTTTTGAGACAGACTCTTGCTCTGTCACCCAGGCTGGAGTGCAGTGGTGTGATCTCCACTCATGGCAACCTCCACCTCCTGGGTTGAAGCAATCCTTCTGCCTCAGTCTCCCGAGTAGCTGGGATTACAGTTACCTACCACCACATCTGGCTAATTTTTTTGGTGAATTTTACTAGAGACAAAGTTTTCCTATGTTGGCCAGGCTGGTCTTGAACTCCTGACATCAGGTGATCTGCCCACCTCAGCCTCTCAAAGTGTCACATCTCTCCTGTGTCCACCTACACCACCTGCTATTGTGAAGACCCCTGAGGATAAGCTCTGGGACATAGAACAATAATGGCAGGTCACTAACAGCAACTCCAAGTCACATCTCAAAGATGTCCATGTCCTAATCCCCATGTGGGACACAGATTAATAACCCCCAAGATGTCCACGTTCTAATGTGGGAGACAGAATAATGGCCCCAAAGATGTCCACATTCTAATTCTCATTTGGGAGACAGAATAATGACCCCAAAGATGTTCACATCCTAATCTTCATGTGGGATAAAGGATAATAATCCCAAAGATGCCCACATCCTAATCCCCATGTGAGAGACAGAATAATGGCCACAAAAATGTCCACATTCTAATCCTCACTTGGGAGACAGAATAATAACCCCAAAGATGTCCACATCCTAATCTCCATGTGGCACACAGAATAATGGCTCAATTGATGCCCATATCCTAATCCCCATGTGGGAGAAAAAATAATGACCCCAAAGATGTCCATGTCCTAATCCCCATGTGGGAGACAGAATAATGACTCAAAGATGTCCACATCCTAATCCCCATGTGGGACACAGAATAATGACTCAAAGATGTTCAAATCCTGATCTCCATGTGGGAGGCAGAATAGTGGCCCCACAGATACCAAACGTGACTCCCAAGAGCATGTGCATATGTAATTCTGTGTGCCAAGGGGACTTTCAGTTGTGATTAAGAGTCTTTCAATTTTGAGAGAATCCCAGATCTTCTGGGCTGGCTCTAACTGTCATCATGAGGTCTGTTTTACACGGATGCAGGAGACAGGAGAGTGGGGTTTGTGACTGATGGATGTGTTTGCTCTTCAAAACAGGACTCACCATATCAGAAACTTTCACTGATACTCAAAGTTAGAGAAGGCCAGAAAACAAGTTTTTTTTTTTTTTTGAGACAGAGTCTCCCTCTGTTACCCAGGCTGAGAGCAGTGGTGGGATGTTGGCTCATGGCAATCTCCACCTCCGGGGTTCAGGCAATTCTCCTGCCTCTGCCATCTCAGTAGCTGGGATTACAGGCACTTGCCAGCATGCCCAGCTAATTTTTGTATTTTTAGTAGAGTTGAGGTTTCACCATGTTGGCCAGGCTGGTCTTGAACACTTGACCTCGTGATCCACTCACCTCAGCATCCCAAAGTGCTGGGATTACAGGCGCTGTCCACTATACCCAGTTAATTTCTGTATTTATTTATGTATGTATTTATTTTGAGACAGACTTTTGCTCCTGTTTCCCAGGCTGCAGTGCAGTGGTGTGATCTTGGCTCACTGCAATCTCTGCCTCCTGGGATTACAGGTACCCACCACCAAGCCCAGCTAAATATTTTGTTTTCTGTATATTTAGTAGAGACAGGATTTCACTATGTTACACAGGCTGGTCTCAAAACCCTGATCTCAGTTTATCTGTCCACCTCAGCCTCCAAAATTTTTAGGATTACTGGCATGAACCACCACACCTGGCCTATTAGTGTTTTTTAAACTACTAAGTTCATAGCAGTTCTTGTGGCCACAATAGAAGACTAAAATATTCCCAGTGTGGTGGCTCATGCCCATAATTCCAGCACTTTGGGAGGCTGAGGTGGGTGGATCATGAAGTCAGAAGTTCAAGACCATCCTGGCCAACATGTTAAAACTCCATCTCTACTAAAAATACAAAATTACCTGCATGTAGTGGTGCATGCTTGTAGTCCCAGCTACTCAGGAGGCTGAGGCAGGAGAATCACTTGAACCCAGAGGCTGAGGTTGCAGTGAGCTGAGATTGCACCACTGCACTCCAGCCTGGGTGACAGACCGAGACCCTGTCTCAAAAATCAGACAAAAAAAAAACCTAAATAGTGTCCATTGGTTGATGGATGAGTATTGGAAAGATGGGATGAGGGGTTTGCCTTCTTAAAGATGTGGGAGATAATTGACCAACCTCTCAGCCATGAAGCCTGTCCCTGAAAGTAGAGCTTCCTTCTTCTGATACAAGGAAGGTCTCATCTTGACAAGAAAACCATCTCCCAGGAAGTCTCTGCAGATACGTTTGCCTATTCAAAGGTCAGGAGTTCGAGACTCCTCTAGTGTCTTTTATGCCAATCACTTTATATTCCTGCCACCCACGTGCCCAACACGTTACTTGTTTTATTCTCAGCAGGCCATTAGTGCAGGTGGAATTTCAGCAAATATCAGCTCCAAACAGAACCCCATTGTATTCTTTGAAACCATCTTTTCCAAAGAGGTCATGAGATTGAGACCAGTCTGGCCAACATGATGAAACTCCATCTCTAGTAAAAACACAATAATGAGCCAGGTGTGGGGGCTCACGTCTGTCATCCCAGCACTTTGGGAAAATTAAGCAAGCTAATCACCTGCAGTCAGGAGTTTGAGACTAGCCTGGCCAACATGCAGAAATTCCATCTCTACTAAAAATATAAAAATTACACTGGCAGCGTGGGACACACCTTTCATCCCAGCACTTTGGGAGGCTGAGGCGGGCAAATCACCTGAGGTCGGGAGTTTGAGATCATCCTGGTCCACATGGGAAAACCCCATCTATCTACTAAACATATGAAATTAGCTGGGCATGGTGGTGGGTGCCTGTGGTCCCAATTACTCAGGAGGTTGAGGCAGAAGAATTGCTTGAATCCAGAAGGTGGAGGTTACAGTGAGCTGAGATTGCACCACTGCACTCCAGCATGGGCAACAGAGCAGGACTCTTTTTAAAAAAAAAAAAAAAAAAGAGAAAAAAGAAAAAAATATGGAGACTCTGAAAGCACGAAGCAGAAGCTACCGATTCTCCCAGCAGAGGGCATTCCTGGAACGCAGATCCAGCATCTGGAGGAGCCTGCTCCCATGGACACTGGCAATTTCTCTGAACCCCAATGCTTCCAATGTGTGAGTCCTGAGGCTTTGGAAGCTACAGAGGCCATGTTTTCTATATAAAAATTAGAAGAATAAGACACTTCTCATGTATCCAAGGAGGAAACCCCACCAGCCCATCCACTTCCTACAGCTCTGAGAGTCATTCAAAATGTCAAAGCATACCAAAACCCCATCAAAGCCCCTGGTGTAATAGTGTCAACAAGAGATATACTTTCAGGCTGAGGATGGTGGATCCCCTGAGTTCAGCAGTTCAAGACCAGCCTGACCAACATGGTGAAATTCTGTGTCCACTAAAATACAAAAAATTACCCAGGCATGGCTGTTGGCATCTACAGTCCCAGCTACTTGGGAGGCTGAGGCAGGAGAATCACTTGAAGTCAGGAGGTGAAGGTGACAGTGAGCTAAGATTGCACCTCTGCATTCCAGCCTGGGCTACAGAGCAAGATGGTGTTTCAAAACAAACAAACAAGCAAACAAACAAACAAACAAACAAACAAAAACCAAAAACAAACAAACAAACAAAAAAAGAAAACAACACATAAATAGACAAAAAAAAAAAAAAATAGTCACCTGTGCAACTCTCTCTCATTTAATATGTTAATTAACAGCCAGTGTTGGTCCCACCCACCAAATACCTAAACCATTATTTGCAGCCCTATTTATTTATAATTTGTATCTTCCTCCTTCCTTTTTCTTGAAGCTGATGACAGTCATTTCCATCTAGCTCTCTCTTCTTCATGTTTTACCATTCCTTGTTACATGCCACCCAGCCCTCCTCTTCAGAGGAAAACTATCTTTCAAAAAGTCTCTGTGGATAAATTTACCTGTGCAAAGAAATAAACAAAACAGTGTATTATTATTAGTTTTATTTTTATTATTAGTGATTTTTATTATTATCACTGTGGGCTCAGCTGAATCCTCTTTCAGCTCAGTGAAAGAAGAGCATCTGCCACTATGAAGCAGCTTACAAAAGTGTCTTACCATATAGAAAATAAAGAGTGAAGAGAAAATCAAGACCAAAGTAGAAAAGAAAAAGGAAGAAAGAGAGAGAAAGAAACAGGGAAATAAATAAATAAATAAATAAATAAATAAAGAAAGAAAGAAAGAAAGAAAGAAAGAAAAAGAAAGAAAAAAGAGAAAGAAAAGGAAGATTTTCAAGATGGCATGGTAGAAACAACTCAGGATTGCAGCTCTCAGTGAAGGCACAGAGAGGGAGTCCTAGCTGCATTTTCAGATGGACCGTTTTTGCCCACAGAAAGGAAAATTTTCTGGTGTAGGAGAGACATGGGACACCAGCGCAGCCCTTTCAGCTTGCATGGCCATTTCAATCAGTGCTGCAGTACAGCAGAACCCTGCACAAACTCACCAGGCTGAATGCCTTGTTAAACTGGCAATCTGAGATTTGTAAGGGCAGATTAATACATCCATATAATTAAACAAGACTTGGACAGTGAGCCAGACCAGGAGATTCCTGGGAAGCATAATTTGAGCTAGTGCAGTGGGTTGCAGCATGAAAAATTACACAGATCCTGGTGCCCTATCAGCAGGTGACTGAAACACCTGTGAGAGAGTCAACAGTTTAACTTAAAATGAAACAGAGAGAGAGAAAAAGGACTCTGAGCCAGGGAGCCAGGTAATCAGGCTCAGTGGGTCCCTCCCCCACAGGAACAAACAAAAGAGTGATTCCAAATGCTCAGGGTTGAGAGTTTCACTGCGGGCTCAGCTGAATCCAGGATGGTGCAGCTTGGTGAAAGAGGAGCATATGCCACTATGAATGCATTCCTCCCCTACTAAGGTATACTCCCATTGCTGAAGCAGCCTGCTGTTTCTGAGGCAACCTACCGTAACAGAGAGACTCTGCCAATAGGGTGGAGCTGATGACAGTAGGGCAGAGTCTTATGGCAGCTGGGTGGACCCCGCAGTAGCAGGGCAGAGCCTTGGCAGGCAAATAGTGACTAGACTGCCTCCTAGTTGAGCAGGACAGTGCAACGAATACTCATAAATAAAGCGCTAACTTTCTGAGACAGAGCATCTGAGAGAAAAAAGAAAGTTTTATAAGTTCTGCTGCAAAAGACCTAAACACACCCACCCAACAGCCCTGAATGAAAAATGAAACTCACAGCTCAGCACTTGAGTTTCTATAAAGTACAGACCATCTCATCAAGCAGCTCCCTGATTCCTGTATATCCAAAGAGGCACCTCAAAAAAGAACTAATTAGACTGACATTTGGCGGGCATCATTCTGAGAAACAGATAGCAGAAAAAAAAACTTGTAGCATCCCTCATTTCTTCAGCTGCTACAGGTGTACCCCAGACAAGCAGAGCCTGGAGTAGATCTCCGCAGCCATAGAGCAGAGGGCTACACTGTTAGAAGAAAAACTAAGTAACAAAATTTTTTAATTATCAACAATCTGGGCCTCCACTCAGAGACCCAATCAAAAAGTCAGCAACTACTAAGATGACAGGTGGATAAATCCACAAAGATGGGAAGAAACCAGCACAAAAAGGAGGAAAACACCCAAAACCAAAACACCTCACCTCCTACAAAGGACCAAAACTCCTCACCAGCAAGGGAACAAAGCTGGATGGAGAATGAGTGTGATGAAATGATGGAATCAGACTTCAGAAGGTGGATAATGAGAAACTTCAGTGAGCTAAAAGAACATGTTCTAAATCAATGCAAAGAAACTAAGAACCTTGAAAAAAGATTTGAAAAAGATTTGAGGAAATGATAACAAGAATGGACAACTTAGAGAGGAATATGAATGAATTGAAGGAGCTGAAAACACAACACGAGAACTTCATGAAGCATGCACAAGTTTCAACAGCTGAATTGACCAAGCAGAAGAAAGAATATCAGAAGTCGAAGATCAACTCAATGAAATAAAATGAGAAACCAAGATTAGAGAAAAAAGCACAAAAAGGAATGAACAAAATCTCCAAGAAATGTGGGACTATGTGAAGAGACCTAACCTACATTTGATAGGTGTACCAGAATGTGATGAAGAGAATGAATCCAAGCTGGAAAATACTCTTCAGGATATTATCCAGGAAAATTTCCCCAACCTAGCAAGGCAGGCCAATACTCAAGTCCAGGAAATACAGAGAACACCACAAAGATATTCCACAAGAAGAGCAACCCCAAGGCACATAATCATCAGATTCACCAGGGTTGAAATGAAGGAGAAAATACTAAGGGCAGCCAGAGAGAAAGGTCGGGTCACCCACAAAGGGAAGCCCATCAGACTCACAGCAGATCTCTCGGCAGAAACTCTACAAGCCAGAAGAGAGTGGGGCCAATATTCAACATCCTTAAAGAAAAGAACTTTCAACCCAGAATTTCATATCCAGCCAAACTGAGCTTCATAAGTGAAGGAAGAATAAAATATTTTGCCAACAAGCAAGTACTCAGAGATTTTGTCACCACCAGGCCTGCTTTACAAGAGCTCCTGAAAGAGGCACTACACATAGAAAGGAACAACCAGTACCAGCCATTCTAAAAACATACCAAATGCTAAAGAGCATCAACAAAATAAAGAATCTGCATCAACTAATGGGCAAAACAGCCAGCTAGCATCAAAATGGCAGTATCAAATTCACACATAACAATATTAACTCTAAATGTAAAGGGGCTAAATGCAACAATTAAAAGACAGAGCAAATAGGCTGGGTGCGGTGGCTTAAGCCTGTAATCCCAGCACTTTGGGAGGCTGAGGCAGGTGGATCATGAGGTCAAGATATCAAGACCATCCTGAAAATGGATGGAGGAAGATTTACCAAGCTACTAGAGATACAAAAATTAGCTGGGCATGGTGGCGCGTGCCTGTAATCCCAGCTACTCAGGAGGCTGAGACAGGAGAATTGCCTGAACCCAGGAGGCAGAGGTTTTGGTGAGCTGAGATCACGCCACTGTACTCCAGCCTGGGTAACAAGAGAAAAACTCCATCTCAAAAAAAAAAAAAAAAAAACCACCACCACCAACAACAAAAAGAGCAAATAAAAAGCAATGAGAAAAGGATTCCCTGTTTAATAAATGGTGTTGAAAAAACTGGCTAGCTTGTCCAGAAAGCAGAAACTGGACCTCTTCCTGACATGTTGCACCAAAATTAACTCCAGATAGATTAAAGACTTAAACATAAGACCTGGCACCGTAGAAACCCTAGAAGAAATCTAGGCAAAGCCATTCAGGACATAGGAGTAGGCAAGGACTTCATGACCAAAACACCAAAAGCATTGGCAACAAAAGCCAAAATTGACAAATGGGACCTAATTAAACTCCACAGCTTCTGCATGGCAAAAGAAAGTCACTAGAGTAAATCTGCAACCAACAGAATGGGAAAGATTTTTTGCAGTTTTCCCATCTGACAAAGAGCTGATATCCAGAATTTACAAAGAACTCAAAGAGATTTACAGGAAAAAATAAAAAATAAACAAGCCCATTCAAAAATAAGCAAAGAATATGAACAGACACTTTACAAAAGAAGACATACATGGGGCCAACCAACATGAAAAAATGCTCATCATCACTGGTGAGTAGAGAGATGCAAATCAAAACCACATATAGATACCATCTCATGCCAGATAGGATGGTGATTATTAAAAATCTGGAGACGACAGATGCTGAAGAGGACGCAGAGAAATAGGAACACTTTTACACTTTTTGTAGGGTGTAAATTAGTTCAACCATTGTGGAAGACAGTGTGGTGATTTCTCAAGGCCTCAGAAATTAAAATTCCATTTGACCCAGCAATCCCATTACTGGATATATATCCAAAGGACTATAAATTATTCTTACTATAAAGACACATGCACAAAAATGTTTATTGCAGCACTGTTTACAGTAGCAAAGAATTGGAACCAACACAAATGCCCATTGATGATAGACTGGACTGGGAAAATATAGCACATAGACACCATGAAATATTATGCAGTAATCAAAAATGATGAGTTTGTGTTTTTTGTAGGGACATAGATGAATCTGGAGAACATCATTCTCAGCAAACTGACACAAAAACAGAAAATGAAATGCCACATACTCTCACTCATAGGTTCACGAGAAAAAATGAGAACACATGGACACAGGGAAGGGGGTACTACACGCTGGAATCTATTGGGGGGAATAGAGGAGCTGGGGAGGGATAGCCTGGGGATAAATTCCAAATATGGATGAAGGGGAGGAATGAAGCAAGACACACTGCCATGTGTGTACCTATGCAACTATCTTGCACGTTCTGCACATGTACTCCAAAATCTAAAATGCAACAAAGAAAAGCTACTTTTGTAATTTTCAGCAGCTTCTCTTTAAATTCTTTGGTATTTATTTTTTTCATTGTAAATTTTAATAGGCTTGAAACCATCAGAGAAAAAAAATCCATTTTTGCCTTTTTTTTTTTTTTGAAACTGGACTCTCACTCTATTGCCCAGGCTGGACTGTTTGTGGCATGATCTTAGTATACTGCAATTTTTTGCTCCTGGTTTCAAGCATTCTCCTGCCTTAGCCTCCAAAGTAGCTAGGATTACAGGCACCTGCCAGTACACCCAGCTATTTTTTTTTTGTACAAACTAGCTTTCACTAATTTGGCCACGTTGGTATCCAACTTCTGACATCATGATTTGCACAACTTGGCCTCCAAAAGTGCTGGGATTACGGGCTAAAACTACTGCACTCAGCTACAAACAGAATAGAATTTCAGTAACTCTGAAGAGAACCTGTAGATTTATTTTCAGTGGAAACATGCAATTCAGAATAAATAAAATTATTTATTTGACCTTTCTTTTATAAACTCCTTCAAAAAAGGTTCACTTTACAGAATTCTTAATACAAATTATGCAATTCACATGAACATACACCACTCAAAAGTGAGAAATGACATTTTAATTAAAGTTATATTATTTATGACTTTATTAAATGTATGATTCTATTAATTTGTTTATATTCATCCAAACATTTATTTAGTGGAATGTCAGTAATATTTTGTTATATTAAGAACTAGAAATACCACAGTTACCATTTATATATTTTAGATAGTCTCCCACATTTGACTTTATGTATTTCTTACTATTTGTATGCTTTTCAGTAGGTATGGCTTATACACGTTCATGAATCCCTACGTTTTATGGTTGCTTATAGTAGAGTTGGTAATATTAGAAGTAGAAAAAAATCCATTTTGCACGAAACTGGACTCTCACTCTATTGCCCAGGCTGGACTGTTTGTGGCATGATCTTAGTATACTGCAATTTTTGCTCCTGGTTTCAAGCATTCTCCTGCCTTAGCCTCCAAAGTAGCTAGGATTACAGGCACCTGCCATACACCCAGCTATTTTTTTTGTACAAACTAGCTTTCACTAATTTGGCCACGTTGGTATCCAACTTCTGACATCATGATTTGCACAACTTGGCCTCCAAAAGTGCTGGGATTACAGGCTAAAACTACTGCACTCAGCTACAAACAGAATAGAATTTCAGTAACTCTGAAGAGAACCTGTAGATTTATTTTCAGTGGAAACATGCAATTCAGAATAAATAAAATTATTTATTTGACCTTTCTTTTATAAACTCCTTCAAAAAGGTTCACTTTACAGAATTCTTAATACAAATTATGCAATTCACATGAACATACACCACTCAAAAGTGAGAAATGACATTTTAATTAAAGTTATATTATTTATGACTTTATTAAATGTATGATTCTATTAATTTGTTTATATTCATCCAAACATTTATTTAGTGGAATGTCAGTAATATTTTTGTTATATTAAGAACTAGAAATACCACAGTTACCATTTATATATTTTAGATAGTCTCCCACATTTGACTTTATGTATTTCTTACTATTTGTATGCTTTTCAGTAGGTATGGCTTATACATCGAATTCGACATGAGATCCCTACGTTTTTATGGTTGCTTATAGTAGAGTTGGTAATATTAGAAGTAGAATAAAATTCGTTAAATGCCTTGTCACTGGAGGCAGTATTCAGTTTTACTGACAGAAAAGCCCTGAGTTTTGAAACCTAACCTCCTATCTGGGTACAGCATCTTTTCTCCTGTGTGAGACACTAGAATCAACAGAGGCCATTACATGTTCTAGAGACAGATTCATGGTGGGGCTTTAAGAGGAAAGACACACCCATAGCCAAATATCACCGGCAATTGCCTTTGACATGTGAAAATGCAAGCTTTGACACACATTTTTATTTAGTAATTATTTTAACTTTAGTGAAAATTGTAGCCAGAAAAAAAAATTCAGCCTAAATTCTAGAATCCTAGCACAAGAATAAAACAGGCAACAAACAAATTTAACACTAATTGATAGATACATGACATAAAAGAGCAAAGAGACAGATTTTTGAGAGGTGATAGTTAGAAATTGTAGTATTCGACAATTATTTGTATATTTTGCAAAATAAGTTTAAAGTGTCTTTAAAATTGTCAAGAGCAGAAAAATGATAGAAAATACAAATTGGAAACTTTGTAAAATCTTAGGAAACATTACCGTGACTAATAAAACTGATGTTAAACTGTATGAACTGAAATTAAATTTTCATAATTCTGTTGAAGGGAAAACGTGTTACATAATAAAATCATGCCAAAATAGGGTATCTAGTCTTGCAAGATGATAAAATAAAGAAGACTGTAAATAGATGTGGTATTCTTTTGTGTAAACTAGAGTTCATTATCAAAGACCCTAAGCTGAAAAAAAAAAAAGTGTTTCTTGTAAGATTATTAAATTGGTCATCAGAGACCACGTGGTCTCTGACAAAGGTGTACCTCATTCTTGCTTGCAACCACATTGCAAAATATGGAAATTTGATATTTATTCATTTAGTTTTTAATTTTATACTGTGCTGAGCATTTCACCATTTATTTTTTTGTCTTGTGGGTCTTTTTTTTTCACTCTTGTAATAACTTCAGTGATGCAACTGAAATCTGAGCAGAGCAGAAGTAAGTCTAGAGGAGAAGGAAAACAGTTAAGGAAGAATGTGAGCAGAGCTGAGCTAGTAAAGCCTGAGAACTTCATGTGAGAATTTGGAAGTATGAATAAGGGCTAGTGCACTTGCAGGGTACACTCCATCTTGCTACTTCTACTTTTTCTGAAGAGAATGGCAATGACTAACAGCAGATTGCAAAGACAGGAGGAAGATGGCTCTGTAGGAGCAACTCAGGATTGCAGCTCTCAGTGAAGGTGCAGAGGATAAGTTCACACTGCATTTCCAGATAAACCTTTGTTACCCACAGACCGGAAAATTCCCAGGTGTAGGAGTGGCATGGAATTCCAGCACAGCTGTTTTGGCTGGTGCAGCTGTTTTGGCTGGTGTGGCCATTTCAGCCGGTGCTGCAGTGCAGTGGCACACCACATAAAATGCACTGGTCTGGGTGCCCTGTTAAACCAGCATTTCAAGATTTGAAAGGGCAGATTAGCATATTCCTCTGATTAAACAGGACCTGAACAGTGAACCAGGTTAGAAGATAACTTGGAAGAAAGGTTTGACTTTGCACTTGCAGTGCATACACAGATCCCAGTGCCCTTTTAGTAGGTGACTGAAACCCCTGTGAAAAAGACAACCATTCAACTTAAAAAAAAGAGCTCTGAGTCAGGGAGCCAGGTGATCACCCCAAAATGACAAACAAAACCACAATTAGAAGGCTCAAACTGGTAGACTCCTCACTGTTCACAGCTGCTACAGGTGTACCCCAAAAGCAGGGCCTGGGTGGACCTCATCAGTCTTACAGCAGAGGGCTAGAATTTTAGAAGAAAAACTAAGAAAAGAAATACTTCATCATCAACAATCTGGGCATCCACTCAGAGACCCAATTGAAAAGTCAGCAACTACATTAAATCCACAAAGATGGGAAGAAACCAGTGCAAAAAGGAGGAAAACACCCAAAACCAGAAAACCTCACCTCCTACAAAGAACCAAAACTCCTCACCAGCAAGGGAACAAAGCTGAACAAAAAATTTGTGTGATGAAATGACAAAATCAGATTTCAGAATGTGGGTAATGAGAAACTTCTATGAGCTAAAAGAACATATTCTAAATAAATGGAAAAAAAACTAAGAACCTTAAAAAAAATTGAAAAAATATTTGAGGAAATGATAATGAGAATGGACAACTTAGAGAGAATATGAATATATTGAAGAAGCTGAAAAACACAACACAAGAACTTTGTGAAGCATGGAAAAGTTTCAACAGCTGAATTGACCAAACAGAAAAAAAGATATCAGAAGTCAAAGATCAACTCAATTAAATAAAATGAGAAACCAAGATCAGAGGAAAAAGCTGAAAAAGGAATAAATAAAGTATCCAAAAAATGTGGGACTATGTGAAGAGACTTAATTTACATTTGATAAGTGTACCTGGATGTGACAAAGAGAATAAATCCAAGCTGAAAAATACTCTTCAGAATATTATCCAGGAAAATTTCCCCAACCTAGCAAGTCAGGCCAATATCCAAGTCCAGGAAATACAGAGAACACCACAAAAATATTCCGCAACAAAAGCAACCCCAAGGCACATAATTGACAGATTCACCAGGGTTGAAATGAAGGAGAAAAGACTAAGGGCAGCCAGAGAGGGAGGTCCGGTCACCCACAAAGGAAATCCCATTAGACTCACAGCAGATCTCTTGGCAGAAACTCTGCAAGCCAGAAGAGTGGGGGCCAATATTCAACATCCTTAAAGAAAAAACTTTCAACCCAGAATTTCATATCCAGCCAAACTGAGCTTCATAAGTGAAGAAAAATAAAACCAACAAGCAAGTACTCAGAGATTTTGTCACCACCAGGCCTGCTTTATAAGAGCTCCTGAAGAGGACATAGAAAGAAACAACCAGTACCAGCCATTCCAAAACATACCAAATGCTAAGAGCATCAACAAAATGAAGAATCTGCATCAACTAATGGGCAAAACAGCCAGCTAGCATCAAAATGGCAGTATCAAATTCACACATAACAATATTAACCCTAAATGTAAATGGGCTAAATGCACCAATCAAAAGACACAGACTGGCAAATTGGATAAAACCAAAACCCATGTGCTGTATCCAGAAACCCATCTCACATGCAAGGATACACAAAGGCTCAAAATAAAGAGATGGAGGAAGATTTACCAAGCAAATGAGAACAAAAAAAGCAGTTGCAATTCTCATCTCTGATAAAATAGACTTAAACAACAAAGATCAAAAGAGACAAAAAGAATTATACATAATGGTAAAAGATTGATACAACAAGAAGAGCTAACAATCCTAAATATATATGGACCACAGGAGCACCCAGATATATAAGGCAAGTTCTTAATGACTTACAAAGAGACTTGAACTCCCACACAATAATAGTGGGAGACTTTAACACTCCACTGTCAATATTAGACAGATCAACCAGACAGAAAATTAACAAGGATATCCAGGGCTTGAACTCAGACCTGGAACAAGCAAACCTGATAGACATTTACAGAACTCTCCACCCCAAATCCACAGAATATACATTCTTCTCAGCACCACATCACACCTACTCAAAATTGACCACATAATTGGAAGTAAAGCACTCCTCAGCAAATGCAAAACAACTGAAATCATAACAAACAGTCTCTCAGACCATAGTGCAATCAAGTTAGAACTCAGAATTCAGAAACTAACTCAGAACGCACAGCTTCATGGAAACTGAACAACTGGCTCTTGAATGTTGATTGGATAAACAATGAAATAAAGGCAGAAATAGAAAAGTTCTTCAAAACCAATGAGAACAAAGACACAACATACCAGAATCTCTGGGACACATTTAAAGCAGTCTCTAGAGGAAAATATATAGCAATAAGTGCCCAAATGAGAAAATGGAGAGATCCAAAATTGACACCCTATCATCAAAATTGAAAGAGCTAGAGAGCAAGATCAAAAAACTCAAAACCTAGCAGAGACAAGAAATAACTAAGATCAGAGCAGAACTGAAGGAGATAGAGACATGAAAATCAATAAATCAATATTTCAATTTTGACAACCAAAGATCAACAAAATAGAAACAGATTCCACAGAAATTCAAACCATCATCAGAGAATATTACAAACAACTCTATGCACATAAAATATTAACCCTAAATGTAAATGGGCTAAATGCACCAATCAAAAGACACAGACTGGCAAATTGGATAAAAAGCCAAAACCCATTGGTGTGCTGTATCCAGGAAACCCATCTCACATGCAAGGATACACAAAGGCTCAAAATAAAGGGATGGAGGAAGATTTACCAAGCAAATGGAGAGCAAAAAAAGCAGGAGTTGCAATTCTCATCTCTGATAAAATAGACTTTAAAGCAACAAAGATCAAAAGAGACAAAGAAGGACATTACATAATGGTAAAAGGATCGATACAACAAGAAGAGCTAACGATCCTAAATATATATGGACCCAATACAGGAGCACCCAGATATATAAGGCAAGTTCTTAATGACTTACAAAGAGACTTAGACTCCCACACAATAATAGTGGGAGACTTTAACACTCCACTGTCAATATTAGACAGATCAACCAGACAGAAAATTAACAAGGATATCCAGGGCTTGAACTCAGACCTGGAACAAGCAAACCTGATAGACATTTACAGAACTCTCCACCCCAAATCCACAGAATATACATTCTTCTCAGCACCACATCACACCTACTCTAAAATTGACCACATAATTGGAAGTAAAGCACTCCTCAGCAAATGCAAAACAACTGAAATCATAACAAACAGTCTCTCAGACCATAGTGCAATCAAGTTAGAACTCAGAATTCAGAAACTAACTCAGAACCGCACAGCTTCATGGAAACTGAACAACTGGCTCTTGAATGTTGATTGGATAAACAATGAAATGAAGGCAGAAATAAAGAAGTTCTTCAAAACCAATGAGAACGAAGACACAACATACCAGAATCTCTGGGACACATTTAAAGCAGTCTCTAGAGGAAAATATATAGCAATAAGTGCCCACATGAGAAGAGTGGAGAGATCCAAAATTGACACCCTATTGTCAAAATTGAAAGAGCTAGAGGAGCAAGATCAAAAAAACTCAAAACCTAGCAGAAGACAAGAAATAACTAAGATCAGAGCAGAACTGAAGGAGATAGAGACATGAAAAACCCTTCAAAAAATCAATAAATCCAAGAGCTGGTTTTTGAAAAGATCAACAATAGACAGACCACTAGCCAGACTGATAAAAAAGAAAAGAGAGAACAACCAAATAGATGCAATAAAAATGATAAAGGGAAATCACCACAGATTCCACAGAAATTCAAACCATCATCAGAGAATATTACAAACAACTCTATGCACATAAACTAGTAAACCTGGAAGAAATGGATAAATTCCTGGACACCTGTGTCCTCCCAAGCCTAAACCAGGAGGAAGCAAAAATATGAATAAACCAATAACAAGGTCTGAAGTTGAGGCAGCAATTAAGAGCCTACCACACAAAAAAGCCCAGGTCCAGATGGGTTCACAGCCGAATTCTACCAGACACACAAAGAGGAGCTGGTACCATTCCTTCTGAAACTATTCCAAATAATCCAAAAAGAGGGAATCCTTCCCAAATCATTTTATGAGACCAACATCATCCTGATACCAAAACCCGCAGAGACTCAACAAGAAAAGAAAACTTCAGGCCAATATCCATGATGAACATAGATGCAAAAATCTTCAATAAAATACTGGCAAACCGATTGCAACAGCACATCAAAAGCTTATCCATCATGATCAAGTAGGATTCATCCCAGGATGCAAGGCTGGTTCAACATAGCAAGTCTATAAACGTAATTCACCACATAAACAGAACCAAAACAAAAACCACATGATTATCTCAATTGATGCAGAGAAGGCATTTGACAAAATTCAACAGCCCTTTATGCTAAAACCCTCAATAAACTCGGTATTGATGGAACATATCTCAAAATAATAAAAGCTATTTATGACAAACCAACAGCCAATATCATACTGAATGGGCAAAACTGGAAGCATTCCTTTGAAATCCAGGCACTAGACAAGGATGCCCTCTCTCACCACTCCTATTCAATATAGTACTGGAAGTTCTAGCCAGAGCAATCAGGCAAGAAAAAGAAATAAAGGGTATTCAAATAGGAAAGGAGGAAGCCAAATTGTCTCTATTTGCAGACATGATAGTATACCTAGAAGACCCCATCACCTCAGCCCAAAACTCCTGAAACTGATAAGCAACTTCAGCAAAGTCTCAGGATATAAAATCAATGTGCAAAATCACAAAGCATTCCTATACAAATAACAGACTTAAAAGAACCAAATCAAGAATGAACTGCCATTCACAATTGCTACAAAGAGAACAAAATACCTAGAATACAACTCACAAGGAATGTAAGGGACTCTTAAAGGAAAACTACAAACCACTGCTCAACAAAATAAGAGGACACAAACAGATGGAGAAACATTCCATGTTCATGGTTAGGAAGAATCAATATCATGAAAATAGCTATACTGCCCAAAGTAATTTACAGAATCACACTATCCCCATCAAGCTACCATTGAATTTCTTCACAGAACTGGAAAAAACCACCATGAACTTCATATGGAACCAAAAGAGCCCACATTGTCAAGTCAATTTTAAGCAAAAGAACACAGCAGGAGGCATCACACTACTGGACTTGAAACTATACTACAAGGCTACAGTAATCAAAACAGCATGGTACTGGTACCAAAACAGAGATATAGACCAATGGAACAGAACAGAAATTGGAGGCAACACAACATATCTACAACCATACAATCTTTGATAAACCTGAGAAAAAAACAAGCAATGGGAAAGGATTCCCTTATTTATAAATGGTGTTAATTGCATTTTAGGTTTTGGGGTACATGTGCAGAATGCAAGATAGTTGCATAGGTACACACATGGCAGTGTGTTTTGCTGCCTTCCTCCCTTCACCCACATTTGGCATTTCTCCCCAGGCTATCCCTCCCCAGCTCCCCTGCTGTCCCTCCCTATTCCCCCAATAGACCCCAGTGTGTAGTACCCCCTCCCTGTGTCCATGTGTTCTCATTTTTCTCACCCGCCATGAGTGAAAATATGTGGTATTCTCTTTTCTGTTCTTGTGTCAGTTTGCTGAGAATGATGTTCTCCAGATTCATCCATGTCCTTACAAAGGACATAAACTCATCATTTTGATTGCTGCATAATATTCCATGGTGTATATGTGCCACATTTTCCCAGTCCAGTCTATCATCGATGGGCATTTGGGTTGGTTCAGGTCTTTGCTATTGTAAACAGTGCTGCAATGAACATTCGTGTTAATGTGTCCTTATAGTAGAAAGATTTATAGTCCTTTGGATATATACCCAGTAATGGGATTGCTGGGTCAAATGGAATTTCTATTTCTAGGTCCTTGAGGAATCGCCACACTGTCTTCCACAATGGTTGAACTAATTTACACTCCACCAACAGTGTAAGAGTGTTCCTTTTCTCCACATCCTCTCCAGCATCTGTTGTCTCCAGATTTTTAATGATCGCCATTCTAACTGGTGAGATGGTATCTCAATGTGGTTTTGATTTGCATCTCTCTAATGACCAGTGATGATGAGCATTTTTCATGTGTTTGTTGGCCTCATGTATGTCTTCTTTTGTAAAGTGTCTGTTCATATCCTTTGCCCATTTTGAATGGGCTTGTTTGTTTTCTGTAAATCTGTTTGAGTTCTTTGTAAATTCTGGATATCAGCCCTTTGTCAGATGGGTAAACTGCAAAGATTTTTCCCATTCTGTTGGTTGCCAATTCACTCTAGTGACTGTTTCTTTTGCCGTGCAAAAGCTGTGGAGTTTGATTAGGTCCCATTTGTCTATTTTGGCTTTTGTTGCCAATGCTTTTGGTGTTTTGGTCATGAAGTCCTTGCCTACTCCTATGTCCTGAATGGTTTTGCCTAGATTTTCTTCTAGGGTTTTTATGGTGCCAGGTCTTATGTTTAAGTCTTTAATCCATCTGGAGTTAATTTTAGTGTAAGGTGTCAGGAAGGGGTCCAGTTTCTGCTTTCTGCACATGGCTAACCAGTTTTCCCAACACCATTTATTAAACAGGAATCCTTTCCCCATTGCTTGTTTTGTCTGGTTTATCAAAGATTATATGGTTGTAGATATGTTGATTTGCCTCCAATGCCTCTGTTCTGTTCCATTGGTCTATATCTCTGTTTTGGTACCAGTACCATGCTGTTTTGATTACTGTAGCCTTGTAGTATAGTTTGAAGTCTGGTAGTGTGATGCCTCCGCTGTGTTCTTTTGCTTAGAATTGACTTGGCTATGGGCTCTCTTTTGGTTCCATATGAAGTTCATGGTGGTTTTCCAGTTCTGTGAGAAATTCAATGGTAGCTTGATGGGGATAGCATTGTATCCCCATCAAGCTACCATTGACTTTCTTCACAGAACTGGAAAACCACCTGAACTTCATATGGAACCAAAAGAGAGCCCACATAGCCAAGTCAATTCTAAGCAAAAAGAACACAGTGGGAGGCATCACACTACTGGACTTCAAACTATACTACAAGGCTACAGTAATCAAAACAGCATGGTACTGGTACCAAAACAGAGATATAGACCAATGGAACAGAACAGAGGCATTGGAGGCAACACAACATATCTACAACCATACAATCTTATTTATATTTATATTTTTAAATTTTTATTGCATTTTAGGTTTTGGGGTACATGTGCAGAATGTGCAGATAGTTGCATAGGTACACACATAGCAGTGTGTTTTGCTGCCTTCTCCCCTTAACCCACATTTGGCATTTCCCCAGGCTATCCCTCCCAGCTCCCCCCCACTGTCCCTCCCCTATTCCCCCAATAGACCCCAGTGTGTAGTACCCCTCCCTGTGTCCATGTGTTCTCATTTTTCTCACCCGCCTATGAGTGAGAATATGTGGTATTTCCTTTTCTGTTCTTGTGTCAGTTTGCTGAGAATGATGTTCTCCAGATTCATCCATGTCCTTACAAAGGACATAAACTCATCATTTTGATTGCTGCATAATATTCCATGGTGTATATGTGCCACATTTTCCCAGTCCAGTCTATCATCGATGGGCATTTGGGTTGGTTCCAGGTCTTTGCTATTGTAAACAGTGCTGCAATGAACATTCGTGCATGTGTCCTTATAGTAGAACGATTTATAGTCCTTGGATATATACCCAGTAATGGGATTGCTGGGTCAAATGGAATTTCTATTTCTAGGTCCTTGAGGAATCGCCACACTGTCTTCCACAATGGTTGAACTAATTTACACTCCACCAACAGTGTAAGAGTGTTCCTATTTCTCCACATCCTCCAGCATCTGTTGTCTCCAGATTTTTAATGATCGCCATTCTAACTGGCATGAGATGGTATCTCAATGTGGTTTTGATTTGCATCTCTAATGACCAGTGATGATGAGCATTTTTCATGTGTTTGTTGGCCTCATGTATGTCTTCTTTTGTAAAGTGTCTGTTCATATCCTTTGCCCATTTTGAATGGGCTTGTTTGTTTTTTTCCTGTAAATCTGTTTGAGTTCTTTGTAAATTCTGGATATCAGCCCTTTGTCAGTTGGGTAAACTGCAAAGATTTTTCCCAATCTGTTGGTTGCCGATTCACTCTAGTGACTGTTTCTTTTGCCTGCAAAAGCTGTGGAGTTTGATTAGGTCCCATTTGTCTATTTTGGCTTTTGTTGCCAATGCTTTTGGTGTTTTGGTCATGAAGTCCTTGCCTACTCCTATGTCCTGAATGGTTTTGCCTAGATTTTCTTCTAGGGTTTTTATGGTGCCAGGTCTTATGTTTAAGTCTTTAATCCATCTGGAGTTAATTTTAGTGTAAGGTGTCAGGAAGGGGTCCAGTTTCTGCTTTCTGCACATGGCTAACCAGTTTTCCCAACACCATTTGTTAAACAGGAATCCTTTCCCCATTGCTTGTTTTGTCTGGTTTATCAAAGATTATATGGTTGTAGATATGTTGATTTGCCTCCGATGCCTCTGTTCTGTTCCATTGGTCTATATCTCTGTTTTGGTACCAGTACCATGCTGTTTTGATTACTGTAGCCTTGTAGTATAGTTTGAAGTCTGGTAGTGTGATGCCTCCCGCTGTGTTCTTTTGCTTAGAATTGACTTGGCTATGCGGGCTCTCTTTTGGTTCCATATGAAGTTCATGGTGGTTTTCCAGTTCTGTGAGGAAATTCAATGGTAGCTTGATGGGGATAGCATTGATTCTGTAAATTACTTTGGGCAGTATAGCCATTTTCGATATTGATTCTTCCTAACCATGAACATGGAATGTTTCTCCATCTGTTTGTGTCCTCTCTTATTTCATTGAGCAGTGGTTTGTAGTTTTCCTTGAAGGGTCCCTTACATTCCTTGTGAGTTGTATTCCTAGGTATTTTATTCTCTTTGTAGCAATTGTGAATGGCAGTTCATTCTTGATTTGGTTCTCTTTAAGTCTGTTATTGGTGTATAGGAATGCTTGTGATTTTTGCACATTGATTTTATATCCTGAGACTTTGCTGAAGTTGCTTATCAGTTTCAGGAGTTTTGGGCTGAGGTGATGGGGTCTTCTAGGTATACTATCATGTCATCTGCAAATAGAGACAATTTGGCTTCCTCCTTTCCTATTTGAATACCCTTTATTTCTTTTTCTTGCCTGATTGCTCTGGCTAGAACTTCCAGTACTATGTTGAATAGGAGTGGTGAGAGGGCATCCTTGTCTAGTGCCAGATTTCAAGGAATGCTTCCAGTTTTGCCCATTAAGTATGATATTGGCTGTTGGTTTGTCATAAATAGCTTTTATTACTTTGAGATATGTTCCATCAATACCAAGTTTATTGAGGGTTTTAGCATAAAGGGCTGTTGAATTTTGTCAAATGCCTTCTCTGCATCAATTGAGATAATCATGTGGTTTTGTTTTTGGTTCTGTTAATGTGGTGAATTACATTTATAGACTTGCGTATGTTGAACCAGCCTTGCATCCCAGGATGAATCTACTTGATCATGATGGATAAGTTTTTAATGTGCTGTTGCAATCGGTTTGCCAGTATTTTATTGAAGATTTTTGCATCTATGTTCATCATGGATATTGGCCTGAAGTTTTCTTTTCTTGTTGAGTCTCTGCCTGGTTTTGGTATCAGGATGATGTTGGTCTCATAAAATGATTTGGGAAGGGTTCCCTCTTTTGGATTATTTGGAATAGTTTCAGAAGGAATGGTACCAGCTCCTCTTTGTGTGTCTGGTAGAATTCAGCTGTGAACCCATCTGGACCTGGGCTTTTTTGTGTGGTAGGCTCTTAATTGCTGCCTCAACTTCAGACCTTGTTATTGGTCTATTCATAGTTTGGCTTCCTCTGGTTTAGGCTTGGGAGGACACAGGTGTCCAGGAATTTATCCATTTCTTCCTGGTTTACTAGTTTATGTGCATAGAGTTGTTTGTAGTATTCTCTGATGATGGTTTGAATTTCTGTGGAATCTGTGGTGATTTCCTTTATCGTTTTTATTGCATCTATTTGGTTGTTCTCTCTTTTCTTTTTATCAGTCTGGCTAGTGGTCTGTCTATTTTGTTGATCTTTTCAAAAACCAGCTCTTGGATTTATTGATTTTTGAAGGGTTTTTCTTGTCTCTATCTCCTTCAGTTCTGCTCTGATCTTAGTTATTTCTTGTCTTCTGCTAGGTTTTGAGTTTTTTGATCTTGCTCCTCTAGCTCTTTCAATTTTGATGATAGGGTGTCAATTTTGGATCTCTCCACTCTTCTCATGTGGGCACTTATTGCTATATATTTTCCTCTACAGACTGCTTTAAATGTGTCCCAGAGATTCTGGTATGTTGTGTCTTCATTCTCATTGGTTTCAAAGAACTTCTTTATTTCTGCCTTCATTTCATTGTTTATCAATCAACATTCAAAGCCAGTTGTTCAGTTTCCATGAAGCTGTGTTCTGAGTTAGTTTCTGAATTCTGAGTTCTAACTTGATTGCACTATGGTCTGAGAGACTGTTTGTTATGATTTCAGTTGTTTTGCATTTGCTGAGGTGCTTTACTTCCAATTATGTGGTCAATTTTGGAGTAGGTGTGATGTGGTGCTGAGAAGAATGTATATTCTGTGGATTTGGGGTGGAGAGTTCTGTAAATGTCTATCAGGTTTGCTTGTTCCAGGTCTGAGTTCAAGCCCTGGATATCCTTGTTAATTTTCTGTCTGGTTGATCTGTCTGATATTGACAGTGGAGTGTTAAAGTCTCTCCACTATTATTGTGTGGGAGTCTAAGTCTCTTTGTAAGTCATTAAGAACTTGCCTTATATATCTGGGTGCTCCTGTATTGGGTCCATATATATTTAGGATCGTTAGCTCTTCTTGTTGTATCGATCCTTTTACCATTATGTAATGACCTTCTTTGTCTCTTTTGATCTTTGTTGCTTTAAAGTCTATTTTATCAGAGATGAGAATTGCAACTCCTGCTTTTTTGCTCTCCATTTGCTTGGTAAATCTTCCTCCATCCTTTATTTTGAGCCTTTGTGTATCTTTGCATGTGAGATGGGTTTCCTGGATACAGCACACTGATGGGTTTTTTTTTATCCAATTTGCCAGTCTGTGTCTTTTGATTGGTGCATTTAGCCCATTTACATTTAGGGTTAATATTGTTATGTGTGAATTTGATACTGCCATTTTGATGCTAGCTGGCTGTTTTGCCCTTGGTTGATGCAGATTCTTCATTTTGTTGATGCTCTTTAGCATTTGGTATGTTTTAGAATGGCTGGTACTGGTTGTTCCTTTCTATGTGTAGTGCCTCTTTCAGGAGCTCTTGTAAAGCAGGCCTAGTGGTGACAAAATCTCTGAGTACTTGCTTGTTCATGAAGGATTTTATTTTCCTTCACTTATGAAGCTCAGTTTGGCTGGATATGAAATTCTGGGTTGAAAGTTCTTTTCTTTAAGGATGTTGAATATTGGCCCCACTCTCTTCTGGCTTGTAGAGTTTCTGCCGAGAGATCTGCTGTGAGTCTGATGGGCTTCCCTTTGTGGGTGACCGACCTTTCTCTCTGGCTGCCCTTAGTATTTTCTCCTTCATTTCAACCCTGGTGAATCTGATGATTATGTGCCTTGGGGTTGCTCTTCTTGCAGAATATCTTTGTGGTGTTCTCTGTATTTCCTGGAGTTGAGTATTGACCTGTCTTGCTAGGTTGGGGAAATTTTCCTGGATAATATCCTGAAGAGTGTTTTCCAGCTTGGATTCATTCTCTTCATCACATTCTGGTACACCTATCAAAGCGTAGGTTAGGTCTCTTCACATAGTCCCACATTTCTTGGAGATTTTGTTCATTCCTTTTGTGCTTTTTTTTCTAATCTTGGTTTCTCTTTTATTTCATTGAGTTGATCTTTGACTTCTGATATTTTTCTTCTGCTTGGTCAATTCAGCTGTTGAAACTTGTGCATGCTTTGTGAAGTTCTCGTGTTGTGTTTTCAGCTCCTTCAATTCATTCATATTCCTCTCTAAGTTGTCCATTCTTGTTATCAATTCCTCGAATCTTTTTCAAATCTTTTTCAAGGTTCTTAGTTTCTTTGCATTGATTTAGAACATGTTCTTTTAGCTCACTGAAGTTTCTCATTATCCACCTTCTGAAGTCTGATTCTGTCATTTTTCATCACTCATTCTCCTGTCCAGCTTTGTTCCCTTGCTGGTGAGGAGTTTTGGTCTTTGTAGGAGGTGAGGTGTTTTGGTTTCAGGTGTTTTCCTCCTTTTGCACTGGTTTCTTTCCATCTTTGTGGATTTATCCACCTGTCATCTTAGTAGTTGCTGACTTTTCAATTGGGTCTCTGGTGGATGCCCAGATTGTTGATGATGAAGTATTTCTGTTACTTAGTTTTCCTTCTAATGGTTTAGCCCTCTGCTGTATGAGTGCTGAGGTCCACTCCAGGCCCTGCTTGTCTGGGGTATACCTGTAGCAGCTGCAGAACAGTGAGGATGATACCAGTTTCTTCTTCTGCTATCTTTGTCCCAGAATGATGCCGCCAAATGTCAGTCTGATTAGTCCTTTTTGAGGTGGCTCTTTGGATATACAGGGGTCAGGGCTGCTTGAGGAGATGGTCTGTACTTTATAGGAGCTCCAGTGCTGAGCTGTGAGCTCCGTTGTTCATTCAGGGTTGTTGGGTTGTTTATGTCTGCTGCAGCAGAACTTATAAAAACCCCCTTTTGCTCTGTCTCAGGGAGTTGGGGCTTTCTTTATGAGTATCTGTTGCACTGTTCTGCCCAGCTAGGAGGCAGTCTATTTCATATTTGCCTGCCAGGGCTCTGCCTGCTAGCACGGGTCTGCCCTGCTGCCACTGGGGCTCCATTCTACTGTGTGGTGCTGGGTGGCATCTCTCTGTTATGGCTGGTTGCCTCAGCAATGGCAGGCTGCATCAGCAGAGGCAGTACCTCAGTAGGGGCGGATTGCATCCATAGTGGCAGACACCCCTCTCCCACCGAGCTGCACTGTCCTGGGTTCTGCTGACCCCACAGCAATACTTACCACCCCAAGTGCCTCGAATTGCCACACTGCTTGTCCCCATGAGCTTTTGACTCAGAGTCCCTCCTCTCTCTCTTTCTTTTCTTTCCAAATTGAATGGTTGACTCTCTCACAGGTGCCCCAGTCACCTGCTGATTGGCCACTGGGATCCATGCAATCTCCCCTGTGGTGGCAAACTGCACCAGCATAAATCACTCTTTCCAGAAATCTCCTGGTCTGGCTCACAATCCAAGTCCCGTTCAATCAAATGGACATGTCAATCTGCCCTCCCAAAACTCAAATTGCTGGTTTAACAAGGCACCCAGACCAGTGAGCTTTGTGTGGGCTGCCACTGTGCCATGGCACAGTGCCAGCCAAAATGGCCATGCAAGCGGGCTGCTCTGCTCTCCTGTGTTTCTCCTACACCTGAAAATTTGCCAGTTCTGTGGGCAACAAAAGCCCGTCTGAAAATGCAGTTAGGACTCACCCTCTGCGTTTTTACTGAGAGCTGCGGTCATGATTTGTTTCTATGGTGCCATCTTCACAACATGGCTCTTGAATGTTGATTGGATAAACAATGAAATGAACACAGAAATAAAGAAATTCTTCAAAACCAATGAGAACGAAGACACAGCATACCAGAATCTCTTGGACACAGTTAAAGCAGTCTGCAGAGAAAAATATATAGCAATAAGTGCCCACATGAGAAGAGTGGAGAGATCCAATTGACACTCTATTAGGAGCAAGATCAAAAGCTCAAAGCAAGACAAAAAAATAACTAAGATCAGAGAAGAACTGAATAATGAGACACAAAAACCTTGAAAAAAATTAATAAATCCAAGAGCTGGTTTTGAAAAGATCAACAAAATAGACAGAACACAAGCTGGACTGATAAAAAAAAGAACAACCAAATAGATGCAATAAAAAAAAAAACAATAAAGGAA
>JAKFGQ010000004.1:0-179490 GCA_021498475.1 Saguinus midas | reverse complement strand
GCTGTATGACATAGACTCCTCATTATTATCCATGTGCATTAATCAAACAGGCTCTGTTTGAGTGTCCATACCAAATAGACTCCTGACAATGCCCCAGGTGTGTATTATTCAGTGAGGCTCTTTTGTTTAACCATATGAAACAGGATGCTCTCTATCTCAAATATTTGTATTATTCAGTGAATCTCTGAATGAGTGTCTATATGAAATAGACTGCTGAGTACTTTACATTTGTGCATTTTTCACTGAGGTTACCAGTCAGTGGCCATATAAAAGAGTCTCCTGACTATTCCACAGGTGTGTATTATTCAGTGAATCTCTGAATGAGTGGCCATAGGAAAGAGACTTCTGACTATTCCACAGGTGTGCATTATTTAGTGATTCTCTGAATGAGTGGCCATAAAAATAGACTCCAAATTATTCTCCAGGTGTGTATTATTCAGTGAGGCTCAGAAAACTTGGCCATATTAATTAGATTCCTTACAACATAAAGGGCCTGTTTTATTCACTGTGGTTCTGAATATGTGTCTACATGAAATAGACTCCTGACTACATCACATTATTCAGTGACACAATTAGAGGCCACATGAAAAGTCTCCTGACTATTCACAGGTGTGCATTATTTAGTGAGACTCTGAATGAAGGGATATAGGTAAATCCTGACTATTTCCCCAGGTGTGTACACTTAGTGAGGCTCTTAATGAGTGGCCATAGGAAAGAGACTTCTGACTATTAAGCAGGTGTGCATTATTTAGTGATTCTCTGAATGGGTGGCCATAAAATATAGACTCCAGACTATATCACACGTGTGTAATATTCAGTGAGGCTGTGAAAGAGGGTCCATAAGATTCAGACTCCTAATTAATTTACATGTGCATTATTCACTGTTTGTCTGAATGAGTAGCTGTATGACATAGACTCCTCATTATTATACATGTGTGCATTAATCAAAAAGGCTCTGTTAGAGTGTCCATACCAAATAGACTCCTGACAATGCCCCAGGTGTGTATTACTCAACGATACACAAAATTAGAGTTCCCATGAAATAGATGCCAGTCTATTACCAAGTTTTGTATCATTCAAAAAGGCACTTAATTCGTGGCTATCTTAAACAGCATCCTGATTACTCCATAGAAGTTTATTATTCACTGAAACTTTGAGTGATAGACCATATAAAATACACACCTGACTATTGCTGCATTGTGAAATATTCAATAAGGTGCTAAATGTGTGGTAGTATCAAATAGAATCCTTAGAATTCTTCAGGTGTATATCACTCAGTGAGGCACAAAATGAGTGGCCATTTAAAAACGCTAGATTATTACCCTGGTGTGCATTATTCATTGAGGTTCTAAATGAGTGGCTACATGAAGTAGACTCTTAAATCTTCCTTTGTTGTGTATTATTGAAGGAGTCTATGACTACGTGGGCATAAAAAAGAGACTCAGGTTTATTGCCCAGATGTTCATTGCATACAAAGATTTTGAATGTGTAGCCATTTGAAGTAGATCCTTGACTATTTTTGAGGGGAGTATTCTTCACAGAGGCCCTGAACGAGTGGACATGTGAAATTCCTGACTTATCACTTATACATATTATTAACTAAAACAGTGAAAGAGTGGCCTTATGAAATAGAACCGATTTTAGTCAACAGGTGTGCATTATTTTTTGATTCTCCAAACTAATCTCCACATGAAACAGACTAGTGATTATTCCCCAAATGTGCAGTATTCGAAAAGGTTCTGTATGAGTGTCTATGTCAAAGGGTCTCCTGACTCTGCTATATGTGTGTATAATTCACGGAGCTGCTTAATTTGGGTCTAACTTAAATAGGGTCCTGACAACTCCACAGCTGTTTTTTATGCACTGAAGCTCCGAATGACAGGCCATATGAAATAGACTCCACAGTATTACCCCATTGTGAATTATTCGGTAATTCTCTGATTGAATGTCCATATGACATGGACACTGACTATTCCCAAGGTGGGTATTCTTCAGTGAGATTCTGAACGAGTGACCACATAACGTAAACCCTTGACTCTATCCTCTTGACTATTTTTAAGTTCTGCATTTTCCACTGAGTCGCTGGGTGAAGAGTCATATCAAATAGTCTCCAGACTATTCCTTAGCTGTGCATTATTCAGTGAGTCTCTGAATAAGTGGCTCTATAGAATATAATCCTGAGTATTTTTCAGATATATATGATTCCTCACTGAGGTTCTGAATAAGTGTCTGTGTGAAATACACTCCTGACATTTTCATAGGTCTGTATTATTCTGTGAAGCTCTGAATGAGTGGCCATAAAATAGAGCCTCCTGAATGCTCCTCAGGCGTGCGTTTTTACATTCGGCTCTAAATGAGTGGCTATACGAAAGAGAATTTTAACTTTTCCAAGGTGTATGTTATTCAGTTAGGCCCTGAAGATGCTGGTATAGTAAATAGAATTCTGACTACAATAGAGGTGTTTCTTATTCAAGGAAGCTCTGAAATTGATGCCACATGTAATACCGTCCTGAGTGTTTCCCAGGAATGTATTATTCACTGAGGCTCTGAAACTTTGGCCATATGAAATTGTTTCTTGACTTGTCCAAAGGCCTGTATTATTGACTCTGATTCTAAATATTTGGGCATGTAAAATAGAGAAGGGATTATTGCAAAGTTGTGTATTTCTCACTCAGGCTTTGATTTTGTGGCCATATCAAATAGTCCAGTGTCTATTCCACACTTGTGCATTATACCTGAGACTGTAAATGAGAGGCTATATAAAGTAGACTCCTAATGCTTTCCTAAGTGTGCCTTACTCAGTGAGGCTCATATTGTGTGACCATATAAAACAGGATGCTGCTATATTAAATATTTGTAATATTTAGTGAATTACTGAATGAGTGTTTATATGAAATAGACTGCTGAGTACTTTACATTTGTGCATTTTTCACTAAGGTTACGAGTCAGTGGCCATATAAATTGGAAACCGGACTAATCCACACGTGCATATTATCCACTGAGGTTATGAATGAGTGTCCTAATAAAATAGACTCCTGGCTACTCCACAGGTGTACATTATTTACCAAGGCTCTGAATGAATGTCCATCGAAAATAGACTCCAAATTATTCTCCAGGTGTGTATTATTCAGTGAGGCTCAGAAGATGTGGCCATATTAATTAGATTCCTTACAACATAAAGGGCCTGTTTTATTCACTGTGGCTCTGAATATGTGTCTACATGAAATAGACTCCTGACTACATCACATTATTCAGTGACACTCCGAATTAGAGGCCACATGAAAAAGTCTCCTGACTATTCCACAGGTGTGCATTATTTAGTGAGACTCTGAATGAGGGATAGGTAAATCCTGACTATTTCCCAGGTGTGTACACTTAGTGAGGCTCTTAACGAGTGGCCATAGGAAAGAGACTTCTGACTATTCCACAGGTGTGCATTATTTAGTGATTCTCTGAATGAGTGGCCATAAAAAATAGACTTCAGACTATATCACAAGTGTGTAATATTCAGTGAGGCTGAAAGAGGGCCATATGAAACAGACTTCTAATTACTCCACATGTGCATTATTCACAGTTTGTCTGAATGAGTAGCCATATGACATAGACTCCTCATTATTATCCATGTGTGCATTAATCAAACAGGCTCTGTTTGAGTGTCCATACCAAATAGACTCCTGACTATTTCCCAGGTGTGTATTACTCAGCGATACACAAAATTAGAGTTCATATGAAATAGACTCCTGACTATTCACAGGTGTGCATTATTCAGTGAGGCTCTTAATGAGTGGCCATAGGAAAGAGTCTCCTGACTATTCCACAGGTGTATTATTGACTCTGACTCTAAATATTTGGGCATGTAAAATAGAGAAGGGATTATTCCAAAGTTGTGTATTCCTCACTCAGGCTTTGATTTTGTGGCCATATCAAATAGTCTAGTGTCTATTAGACACTTGTGCATTATTTCCTTAGACTGTAAATGAGAGGCTATATAAAGTAGAGTTTTAATACTTCCCTAGGTGTGCCTTACTCAGTGAGGCTCATTTTGTGTGACCATATGAAACAGGATGCTGCTATATTAAATATTTGTAATATTTAGTGAATTACTGAATGAGTGTTTATATGAAATAGACTGCTGAGTACTTAACATTTGTGCATTTTTCACTAAGGTTACGAGTCAGTGGCCATATAAATTGGAAACCGGACTAATCCACACGTGCATATTATCCACTGAGGTTATGAATGAGTGTCCTAATAAAATAGACTCCTGGCTACTCCACAGGTGTACATTATTTACCAAGGCTCTGAATGAATGTCCATCGAAAATAGACTCCAAATTATTCTCCAGGTGTGTATTATTCAGGGAGGCTCTGTAGATGTGGCCATATTAATTAGATTCCTTAGAAAATAAAGGCCTGTTTGATTCACTGTGGCTCTGCATATGAGTCTACATGAAATAGACTCCTGACTACATCACATTATTCAGTGACACTCCGAATTAGAGGCCACATGGAAAAGTCTCCTGACTATTCCGCAGGTGTACATTATTTAGTGAGACTCTGAATGAAGGGATGTAGGTAAACCCTGACGATTTTCCCACGTGTGTACACTTAGTGAGGCTCTTAATGAGTGGCCATAAGAAAGAGTCTTCTGACTATTACACAGGTGTGCATTATTGAGTGAGACTCTGAATGAGGAATAATAGTAAATCCGGACTATTTCCCCAGGTGTGTACACTTCGTGTGGCTCTTAACAAGTGGCCATAGGAAAGAGACTTCTGACTATTACACAGGTGTGCATTATTTAGTGACTCCTTGAATTGGTGGCCATAAAATAGACTCCTGACTATTCCACAGGTGTGCATTATTTAGTGAGACTCTGAATGAGTGGCCATAAAATAGACTCAGACTATATAAATTGGAATCCGGTCTAATCCACATGTGCATATTATCCACTGAGTTTATGAATGAGTGTCTTAATAAAATAGACTCCTATCTACTCCACAGGTGTACATTATTTACCAAGGCTCTGAATGAATGTCTATTGAAAATAGACTCCAAATTATTCTCCAGGTGTATATTATTCGGTGAGGATCAGAAGATGTGGCCATATTAATTAGATTCCTTACAACATAAAGAGCATGTTTTATTCACTGTGGCTCTGATTATGTGTCTACATGAAATAGACTCCTGACTACATCACATTATTCAGTGACACTCCGATTTAGAGGCCACATGAAAAAGTCTCCTGACTATTCCACAGGTGTGCATTATTGAGTGAGACTCTGAATAAGGCGATAATGTTAAATCCTGACAATTTCCCCAGGTGTGTACACTTAGCGAGTCTCTTAACGAGTGGCCATAGGAAAGAGACTTCTGACTATTTAGCAGCTGTGCATTATTTAGTGATTCTCTGATTGAGTGACCATAAAAAATAGACTCCAGACTATATCACAAGTGTGTAATATTCAGTGAGGCTGTGAAAGTGGGGCCATATGAAACTGACTTCTAATTACTCCACATGTGCATTATTCACAGTTTGTCTGAATGAGTAGCCATATGACATAGACTCCTCATTATTATCCATGTGTGCATTAATCAAACAGGCTCTGTTTGAGTGTCCATACCAAATAGACTCCTGACACTGCCCGAGGTGTGTATTACTCAGCGATACACAAAATTAGAGGCCACATGAAAAAGTCTCCTGACTCTGACACATGTGTGTATCATTCAGCAAGGCACTTAATTCGTGGCTATGTTAAACAGCGTCCTGATTACTCCATAGAAGTTCACTGTTCACTGAAACTTTGAATGATAGACCATATAAAATAGACACCTGACTATTGCTCCATTGTGAATTATTCAATAAGGTTCTAAATGAATGGTAGTATCAAATAGAAACCTGAGGATTCTTCAGTTGTATATTACTCAGTGAGGCATAAAATGACTGTCCATGTAAAAAATGCTCGACTATTACCCTGGTGTGCATTATTCACTGAGGCTCTAAATGAGTGGCTACATGAAGTAGACTCTTAAATCTTCCTTTGTTGTGTATTATTGTATGAGTCTCTGACTAAGTGGGCATAAAAAAGAGACTCAGGTGTATTGCCCATGTGTTCATTACATACAGAGACTTTGAATGTGTAGCCATTTGAAGTAGACACTTGACTATTTTTGAGAAGAGTATTCTTCACAGAGGCCCTGAACGAGTGGCCATGTGAAAGAGATTCCTGACTGATCAGATATACATATTATTCACTAAAACACTGAAAGAGTGGCCTTATGAATTAGAACCCATTTTACTCAACAGGTGTGTGTTATTTTTGATTCTCCAAACTAATCACCATATGAAACAGACTAGTGATTATTCCCCACATGTGCAGTATTCGAAACAGTTTTGTATGAGTGTCTATGTCAAATAGTCTCCTGACTCTGACACATGTGTGTATCATTCAGGGAGCTGCTTAATTTGGGGCTACCTTAAATAGGGTTCTGACTACTCCACAGCTGAAACAGCTGTGAAGTAATTTATGCACTGAAGCTCCGAATGACAGGCCATATGATAGAGACTTTTTTTCTATTGCCCCATTGTGCATTATCAGGTAATGTTGTGATTGAGTATCCATATGACTTGGACACTGATTATTCCCAAGGTGTGTATTCTTCAGTGAGTTCCTGAATGAGTGTTCACATAATATAAACCTTTGACTCTATCCTCTTGGCTATTTTTCATTTCTGCATTTTCCACTGAGTCGCTGGGTGAAGAGTCATATCAAATAGTCTCCAGACTATTGCTTAGCTGTGCATTATTCAGTGAGTCTCTGAATAAGTGGCTCTATATAATATAATCCTAAGTATTTTTCAGATACATATGATTCCTCACTAAGGTTCTGAATAAGTGTCCGTGTGAAATACACTCCTGACGTTTTCATAGGTCTGTATTATTCTGTGAAGCTCTGAATGAGTGGACATAAAATGAGCCTCCTGAATGCTTCACAAGCGTGCGTTTTTACATTCGGCTCTAAATGAGTGGCTAAACAAAAGAGAATTTTTTTTTTTGGAAAGAGACGAAGAAAAAAAGGGAGAGAGAACAGGAATATTGCTTTTAATTGGTATTAATAATGGCTGATCACTATTTTGTGTATTTAAAGTGGAGAATGTATATTTTATTTATCTAAAGTGGAGAGCTCTACAAGTGCTTATTAAGGTTACTTGTTTCTGATCTGAGTTCAGATTCTAGATATCCTTATGAATTTTCTGTTTCGTTGAGTCTGAATCTCTTTATGGGTCTTATGTATCTGGGTGTTAGGATGTATTGATCCTTATACCACTCTACTTTGTTGGTTTGAAATCTCTTTTATCAAATGCATGAATTGCAACTTTTTTTGTTTATTTATTTGTTTTTGTTCTCTATTTGGTTGGTAAATCTTTCTCCAACCCTTTGTTTTTAGTCTTTCTCTATCTTTGGTTATGAAATGGGTCTGGATATAGTATACCGTTAGGTTTTGGCTGTATCTTTTAATTAGAACATTTAGTCAATTTCAATTTAAGATTACTGCCATTTCATGTTAACTGGCTATTTTATCCATTTGTTGATGTAAATTCTTCTTTATGTTGATGCCCTTTACTTTTTGGTATATTTTTAGAAAGGCTAATACTGGTTGTTCCTTTCTGTGTGTAATGCTTCTTTCAGAAGTTTTTGTAAAGCAGACCTGGTGCTAATAAAATCTCTGAGTACTTGCTTGTTCATAAAAGATTTTATTATTCCTTCAATTGTGAAGCTTAGTTTGGCAGGATATGAAATTCTGGGCGGAAAGTTCTGTTCTTTAAGGATGTTAAATATCACTCTCTTCTGTCAGGGTTTCTACTGAGAAATCAGCTGTAAGTCTAATAGGCTTCCTTTGTGGGTAACCTGACCTTTCTCTCTGGCTGCCCTTAGTATTTTCTCCTTTGTTTCAACCCTGGTGAATCTAATGATTATGTGTCTTGGGGTTGCTCTTCTTAAGGAATATTTTTGTGGTGTTCTCTGTATTACCTGAGGTTGAATGGTATCCTGCTTTGCTAAATTGGAAAATTCTCTGATAATATCCTGAAGAGTATTTTCCAGCTGCGATTCATTCTCTCCATCACATTCAGGTACACCTATCAAACGTAGATTAGGTCTTTTCACATAGTCCCATAATTCTTGGAGACTTTGCTCATTCCTTTTTATCCTTTTTTCTCTATTCTTGTCTTCTCAATCCATTTCATTAAGTCGGTCTTCGACCTCTGATATCCTTTATTCTGCTTGATCACTTCGGCTATTCAAACTTGTGCATATTTCACTAACTTTTTGTGTTGTATTTTTCAACTCCATTAGTTCATTTATATTCCTTTCTATATTGTCCATTCTTTTTAACATTTCGTCTAATCTTTTTTCAAAGTTCTTAGTTGCTTTACATAGGGTTAGAACAAGTTGTTTCAATTCCAGAAGTATTTTACCATCCACCTTCTAAAGCCTCTTTCAGATACTGGAACACAGTCCTCTTCCATTAGGGCTTGTTCCGTTGCTTATGAGAAATTACTATCCCCTGTAGAAGGAGAGGGGTTCTGAGGTTCGGTTTTCTCGGCCTTTTAAGGCTGTTTTTTTCCCTTTATTGTGAATTTATCCATATGATGTCTTTATAATTAGCGCCTTTCTGATTAAGTTCCTTAGAGGATGTCCAGTTTATTTATTCTTAATGCTGGAATTCGAGAAAACCACTTCGCCGGCCAAAACAACAGCGATAAGACTGATGGTGCTCTTCTGCCTGGGAATCTCCGGTCTGGCTTCCTTCTTGAGTCGCAACAAGACTCTGCCTTCCTGAGCTAAACACCAGTCAGACTAACCAGTCACAGTGCATGAAGAGCTGCCGAGGCGACGACAAAAGCTGCGCACAAAAGTCGCGCGCCACGGGTCCTCCACTGAAATCTTCTGGCCGTGGGCGACGAAATTCTCTGAAAATGTGGTATCTTGTTCTGAGCTTACTGAGCTACAATGAGCTGAATCAGCCATCTTGGATCTCTCTCTATGAAAGAGAATGTTAACTGTTCCTAAGGTGTATGTTATTCAGTTAGGCCCTGAATATGTTGGTATAGGAAATAGAATTCTGACTACAATAGAGGTGTTTCTTATTCAAGGAAGCTCTGAAATTGATGCCACATGTAATACAGTCCTGAGTGTTTCCCAGGTATGTATTATTCACTGAGGCTCTGAAACTTTGGCCATATGAAATTGTTTCCTGACTTGTCCACAGGTGTGTATTATTGACTCTGACTCTAAATATTTGGGCATGTAAAATAGACAAGGGACTATTCCAAAGTTGTGTATTCTCACTCAGGCTTTGATTTTGTGGCCATATCAAATAGTCTAGTGTCTATTCCACACTTGTGCATTATTCCCTGAGGCTGTAAATGAGAGGCTATATAAAGTAGACTCCTAACACTTCCCTAGGTGTGCCTTACTCAGTGAGGCTCATTTTGTGTGACCATATGAAACAGGATGCTGCTATATTAAATATTTGTATTATTTAGTGAATTACTGAATGAGTGTCTATATGAAATAGACTGCTGAGTACTTTACATTTGTGCATTTTTCACTGAGGTTACGAGTCAGTGGCCATATAAATTGGAATCCGGACTAATCCACACGTGCATATTATCCACTGAGGTTATGAATGAGTGTCTAATAAAATAGACTCCTGGCTACTCCACAGGTGTACATTATTTACCGAGGCTCTGAATGAATGTCCATCGAAAATAGACTCCAAATTATTCTCCAGGTGTGTATTATTCAGTGAGGCTCAGAAGATGTGGCCATATTAATTAGATTCCTTAGAACATAAAGGGCCTGTTTGATTCACTGTGGCTCTGAATATGAGTCTACATGAAATAGACTCCTGACTACATCACATTATTCAGTGACACTCCGAATTAGAGGCCACATGAAAAAGTCTCCTGACTATTCCACAGGTGTGCATTATTTAGTGAGACTCTGAATGAAGAATTATAGGTAAATCGTCACTATTTCTCAAGGTGTGTACACTTAGTGAAGCTCTTAATGAGTGGCCATAGGAAAGAGTCTCCTGACTATTCCACAGGTGTGCATTATTTAGTGAGACTCTGAATGAGGATAATGTAAATCCTGACTATTTCCCAGGTGTGTACACTTAGTGAGGCTCTTAACGAGTGGCCATAGGAAGAGACTTCTGACTATTCCACAGGTGTGCATTATTTAGTGATTCTCTGAATTGGTGGCCATAAAAATAGACTCAGACTATATCACAAGTGTGTAATATTCAGTGAGGCTGTGAAAGTGGTCCATAAGAATCAGACTCTAATATAAATTGGAATCCGGACTAATCCACACGTGCATATTATCCACTGAGGTTATGAATGAGTGTCTTAATAAAATAGACTCCTGGCTACTCCACAGGTGTACATTATTTACCGAGGCTCTGAATGAATGTCCATTGAAAATAGACTCCAAATTATTCCCCAGGTGTGTATTATTCATTGTGGCTCAGAAGATGTGGCCATATTAATTAGATTCCTTACAACATAAAGGGCCTGTTTTATTCACTGTGGCTCTGAATATGTGTCTACATGAAATAGACTCCTGACTACATCACATTATTCAGTGACACTGAATTAGAGGCCACATGAAAAAGGTCTCCTGACTATTCCACAGGTGTGCATTATTTAGTGAGACTCTGAATGAAGGAATATAGGTAAATCCTGACTATTTCCCGAGGTGTGTACACTTAGTGAGGCTCTTAACGAGTGGCCATAGGAAAGAGTCTCCTGACTATTCCACAGGTGTGCATTATTTAGTGAGACTCTGAATGAAGGATATAGGTAAATCCTGACTATTTCCCAGGTGTGTACCCTTAGTGAGGCACTTAACGAGTGGCCATAGGAAAGAGACTTCTGACTATTCCAGAGGTGTGCATTATTTAGTGATTCTCTAAATGAGTGGCCTTAAAAATAGACTCCAGACTATATCACAAGTGTGTAATATTCAGTGAGGCTGTGAAAGAGGGCCATATGAAACAGACTTCTAATTACTCCACATGTGCATTATTCACTGTTTGTCTGAATGAGTAGCCATATGACATAGACTCCTCATTATTATCCATGTGTGCATTAATCAAACAGGCTCTGTTTGAGTGTCCATACCAAATAGACTCCTGACACTGCCCATGGTGTGTATTACTCAGCGATACACAAAATTAGAGTTCATATGAAATAGCCTCCTGATTATCATACCGGTGTGTATCATTCAGCAAGGCACTTAATTTGTGGCTATGTTAAACAGCGTCCTGATTACTCCATAGAATTTCACTGTTCACTGAAACTTTGAATGATAGACCATATAAAATAGACACCTGACTATTGCTCCATTGTGAATTATTCAATAAGGTTCTAAATGAGTGGTAGTATCAAATAGAATCCTGAGGATTCTTCAGTTATATATCACTCAGTGAGGCTTAAAATGACTGTCCATATAAAAAATGCTCGACTATTACCCTGGTGTGCATTATTCACTGAGGCTCTAAATGAGTGGCTACATGAAGTAGACTCTTAAATCTTCCTTTGTTGTGTATTATTGTATGAGTCTCTGACTAAGTGGGCATAAAAAGAGACTCAGGTGTATTGCCCATGTGTTCATTATGTACAGAGACTTTGAATGTGTAGCCATTTGAAGTAGACACTTGACTATTTTTGAGAAGAGTATTCTTCACAGAGGCCCTGAACGAGTGGCCATGTGAAAGAGATTCCTGACTGATCAGATATACATATTATTCACTAAAACACTGAAAGAGTGGCCTTATGACTTAGAACCCATTTTACTCAACAGGTGTGTTATATTTTGATTCTCCAAACTAATCACCATATGAAACCGACTAGTGATTATTCCCCACATGTGCAGTATTCAAAACGGTTTTGTATGAGTGTCTATGTCAAATAGTCTCCTGATTCTGACAAATATGTGTATTATTCATGGAGCTGCTTAATATGGGGCTGCCTTAAATTGGGTCCTGACTACTCCACAGCTAAAACAGCTGTGAAGTAGTTCATGCACTGAAGCTCCGAATGACAGGCCATATGATAGAGACTCCTTACTATTGCCCCATTGTGCATTATTTGGTAATGCTGTGATTGAGTGTCCATATGACTTGGACACTGATTATTCCCAAGGTGTGTATTCTTCAGTGAGTTCCTGAACGAGTGATCACATAACATAAACCTTTGACTCTATCCTCTTGGCTATTTTTCAGTTCTGCATTGTCCACTGAGTCGCTGGGTGAAGAGTCATATCAAATAGTCTCCAGACTATTCCTTAGCTGTGCATTATTCAGTGAGTCTCTGAATAAGTGGCTCTATATAATATAATCCTGAGTATTTTTCAGATACATATGATTCCTCACTGAGGTTCTGAATAAGTGTCCGTGTGAAATACACTCCTGACGTTTTCATAGGTCTGTATTATTCTGTGAATCTCTGAATGTGTGGTCATATAATAGAGTCTCCTGACTATTCCACAGGTGTGCATTATTCACTGAGGCTCTAAATGAGTGGCTATACAAAGAGAATTTTTTTTGAAAAGGCTTGAGTGAGAGAGAACAGAAATATTGCTTTTGGGGGAGGAGGCAAGATGGCGTCGTAGAGGTGACTCAGGATTGCAGCTCTCAGTGAAGGCACAGAGGGTGAGTCCTAGCCGCATTCTCCGATGTTCCTTTTATGCCCACAGAGCGCTGAAAGTCCCAGGTGTGGGAGAGACACGGGACGTTTGTGCAGCAGGCTAACGGAGCCAGCATCCGCCGCCTCTTTGGCTGGCGCCACAGTGGAACCCGGCACGGAACACACTGGTCTGGGTGCCCCGTTAAACCGGCAATCTGAGATTTGAAAGGGCAGATTGGCATGTTCATCTGATTGAATGGGAATTGAACAATGAGCCAGACCAGGAGTTCCCTTGGAAGCGTGATCTGAGCCTGGGTAGTGGGCAGCGGCACGGGAGATCACACGGATCCAAGTGCCCTATTGGCAAGCTACTGGGGCGCCAGAGAGAGTCGACCTTTCAGCTTGGGGAGAGGAAGAGAGAGAGAGGACGGACTCTGAGGCAGTGAGCAGGGTGATCGGGCTCGGCGGGTCCCATGCTCACGGGGACAAGCAGGAAGGCGACTGGAGATGCTTGGGGCTGAGAGTTTTGCTGCCAGCATCTAGGACGGTGCAGCCCGGTGAGGGATGGGCATCCACCATTGCTGACACAGTCCACACCCACTGAAGTACCGCCTAGGACTGACGCAGCCTGCCATTGCCGAGGCAACCTGCCATAACTGAGAGACTCCGCGCTACACAGCAGAAGGGAGACCAGCAGCAACAGGGCAGAACCGCGCTAGCAGGTCAGAGCCCTGGCAGGCAAATAGTGAATAGACTGCTGCCTAGTGGGGCAGGACAGTGCAACAGATACTCATAAAGAAAGCCCCAACTCCCTGAGACAGAGCATCTAAGAAAGGGTGGTGTTTTATGAGTTCTATTGCAGCAGACATAAACAACCTCCCAACAACGCTGAATGAACAACGGAGCTCACAGCTCAGCACTGGAGCTCCTATAAAGCACAGACTGTCTCCTCAAGCAGCTCCTGACCCTGTATATCCAAGGAGTCACCCCAGAAAAGGACTAATCAGACTGACATTTGGCTGGCATTATTCTGGAACAAGGACAGCAGAAGAAGAAACTGGTATCATCCTCACTGTTCCGCAGCTACTGCAGGTATACCCCAGACAAGCAGGGCCTGGATGGACCTCAGCACTCATACAGCAGAGGGATAGACCATTAGAGGAAAACTAAGTAACAGAAATACTTCATCATCAACAATCTCAGCGTCCACACAGAGACCCAATTGAAAAATCAGCAACTACTAAGACGACAGGCGGATAAATCCATAAAGATGGGAAGAAACCAGCGCAAAAAGGAGGAAAGCACCTGAAACCAAAACACCTCACCTCCAAAAGGACCAAAACTCCTCACCAGCAAGGAACAAAGCTGGATGGAGAATGAATGTGACGAAATGACGAATCAGACTTCAGAAAGTGGATAATGAGAAACTTCAGTGAGCTAAAGGAACATGTTCTAAAGCAGTGCAAAGAAACTAAGAACCTTGAAAAAAGATTTGAGAAAAGATTCGAGGAATTGATAACAAGAATGGACAACTTAGAGAGGAATATGAATGAATTGAAGGAGCTGAAAAACACAACACGAGAACTTCACAAAGCATGCACAAGTTTCAACAGCCGAATTGACCAAGCAGAAGAAAGAATATCAGAAGTTGAAGATCAACTCAATGAAATAAAACGAGAAACCAAGGTTAAAAAAAAGGAAAAAAAGGAATGAACAAAATCTCGAAAAAATGTGGGACTATGTGAAGAGACCCAACCTACGTTTGATAGGTGTACCAGAATGTGACGAAGAGAATGAATCCAAGCTGGAAAACACTCTTCAGGATATTATCCAGGAAAATTTCCCCAACTTAGCAAGACAGGTCAATACTCAACTCCAGGAAATACAGAGAACACCACAAAGATACTCCGCAAAAAGAGCAACCCCAAGGCACATAATCGTCAGATTCACCAGGGTTGAAATGAAGGAGAAAATACTAAGGGCAGCCAGAGAGAAAGGTCGGGTCACCTACAAAGGGAAGCCCATCAGACTAACAGCAGATATCTTGGCAGAGACTCTACAAGCCAGAAGAGAGTGGGGGCCAATATTCAACATCCTTAAAGAAAAGAGCTTTCAACCCAGAATTTCATATCCAGCCAAACTGAGCTTCATAAGTGAAGGAAAAATAAAATCCTTCACGAATAAGCAAGTACTCAGAGATTTTGTCAACACTAGGCCTGCTTTACAAGAGCTCCTGAAAGAGGCACTACACATAGAAAGAAACAACCAGTTCCAGCCATCCTAAAAGCATACCAAATGCTAAAGACCATCAACAAAATGAAGAATGTTCATGAGCCAACGGGCAAAACAGCCAGATAGCATCAAAATGGCAGTATCAAATTCACACATAACAATATTAACCCTGAATGTAAATGGGCTAAATGCACCAATCAAAAGACACAGACTTGCAAATTGGATAAAAACCAAAACCCATCACTGTGCTGTATCCAGAAAACCAACCTCACACGCAAAGATACACAAAGGCTAAAATAAAAGGATGGAGGAAGTTTTACCAAGCAAATGGAGAGCAAAAAAAAAAAGCAGGAGTTGCAATTCTCATCTCTGATAAAATAGACTTTAAAGCAACAAAGATCAAAAGGGACAAAAAAGGTCATTACATAATGGTAAAAGGATCGATACAACAAGAAGAGCTAACGATTCTAAATATATATGGACCCAATGCAGGAGAACCCAGATATATAAGGCAAGGTCTTAATGACTTACAAAGAGACTTAGACTCCCACACAATAATAGTGAGAGACTTTAACACTCCACTGTCAATAGCAGACAGATCAACCAGACAGAAAATTAACAAGGATATCCAGGACTTGAACTCAGACCTGGAACAAGCAAACCTGATAGACATTTACAGAACTCTCCACCCCAAATCCACAGAATATACATTCTTCTCAGCACCACATCACACCTACTCCAAAATTGACCACATAATTGGAAGTAAAGCACTCCTCAGCAAATGCAAAACAACTGAAATCATAACAAACAGTCTCTCAGACCATAGTGCAATCAAGTTGGAACTCAGAATTCAGAAAATAACTCAGAACCACACAGCTTCATGGAAACTGAACAACTGGCTCTTGAATGTTGATTGGATAAACAATGAAATGAAGGCAGAAATAAAGAAGTTCTTTGAAACCAACGAAAATGAAGACACAACGTACCAGAATCTCTGGGACACATTTAAAGCAGTCTGTAGAGGAAAATATATAGCAATAAGTGCCCACATGAGAAGAGTGGAGAGATCCAAAATTGACACCCTATCGTCAAAATTGAAAGAGCTAGAGGAGCAAGATCAAAAAAGCTCAAAACCTAGCCAAAGACAAGAAATAACTAAGATCAGAGCAGAACTGAAGGAGATAGAGACAAGAAAAACCCTTCAAAAAATCAATAAATCTAAGAGCTGGTTTTTAAAAGATCAACAAAATAGACAGACCACTAGCCAGACTGATAAAAAAGAAAAGAGAGAACAACCAAATAGATGCAATAAAAACGATAAAGCGGAAATCACCACAGATTCCACAGAAATTCAAACCATCATCAGAGAATACTACAAACAACTCTATGCACACAAACTAGTAAATCAGGAAGAAATGGATAAATTCCTGGACGCCTGTGTCCTCCCAAGCCTAAACCAGGAGGAAGCCAAACTATGAATAGACCAATAACAAGGTCAGAAGTTGAGGCAGCAATTAAGAGCCTACCACACAAAAAGCCCAGGTCCAGATGGGTTCACAGCTGAATTCTACCAGACACACAAAGAGGATCTGGTACCATTCCTTCTGAAACTATTCCAAATAATCCAAAAGAGGAACCCTTCCCAAATCATTTTATGAGACCAACATCATCCTGATACCAAAACCTGGCAGAGACTCAACAAGAAAAGAAAACTTCAGGCCAATATCCATGATGAACATAGATGCAAAATCTTCAATAAAATACTGGCAAACCGATTGCAACAGCACATTAAAAACTTATCCATCATGATCAAGTAGGATTCATCCTGGGATGCAAGGCTGGTTCAACATACGCAAGTCTATAAATGTAATTCACCACATATACAGAAGCAAAAACAAAAACCCCATGATTATCTCAATTGACTCAGAGAAGGCATTTGACAAAATTCAACAGCCCTTTATTCTAAAAACCCTCAATAAACTTGGTATTGATGGAATATATCTCAAAGTAATAAAAGCTATTTATGACAAACCAACAGCCAATATCATACTTAATGGGCAAAACTGGAAGCATTCCCTTTGAAATTCGGCACTAGACAAGGATGCCCTCTCACCACTTCTATTCAACATAGTACTGGAAGTTCTAGCCAGAGCAATCAGGCAAGAAAAAGAAATAAAGTGTATTCAAATAGGAAAGGTGGAAGCCAAATTGTCTCTATTTGCAGACGACATGATAGTATACCTAGAAGACCCCATCACCTCAGCCCAAAAGCTCCTGCAACTGATAAGCAACTTCAGCAAAGTCTCAGGATATAAAATCAATGTGCAAAAATCACAAGCATTCCTATACACCAATAACAGACTTAAAGAGAACCAAATTAAGAACGAACTGCCATTCACAATTGCTACAAAGAAAATAAAATACCTAGGAATACAACTCACTAGGAATGTAAGGGACCTCTTTAAGGAAAACTACAAACCACTGCTCAACGAAATAAGAGAGGACACAAACAGATGGAGAAACATTCCATGTTCGTGGTTAGGAAGAATCAATATTGTGAAAATGGCTATACTGCCCAAAGTAATTTACACAATCAATGCTATCCCCATCAAACTACCTTTGAATTTCTTCACAGAACTGGAAAACCACCATGAATTTCATATGGAACCAAAAAGAGCCCCATAGCCAAGTCAATTCTAAGCAAAAGAACACAGCGGGAGGCATCACGCTACCAGACTTCAAACTATACTACAAGGCTACAGTAATCAAAACAGCATGGTACTGGTACCAAAACAGAGATATAGACCAATGGAACAGAACAGAAACATCGGAGGCAACACAACATATCTACAACCATATTATCTTTGATAAACCAGACAAAACAGGCAATGGGGAAAGGATTCCTATTTAATAAATGGTGTTGGGAAACTGGCTAGCCATGTGCAGAAAGCAGAAACTGGACCCTTCCTGACACCTTACACTAAAATTAACTCCAGATGGATTAAAGACTTAAACGTAAGACCTGACACCATAAAAACCCTAGAAGAAAATCTAGGCAAAACCATTCAGGACATAGGAGTAGGCAAGGACTTCATGAACAAAACACCAAAAGCATTGGCAACAAAAGCCAAAATAGACAAATGGGACCTAATCAAACTCCACAGCTTCTGCACGGCAAAAGAAACAGTCACTAGAGTGAATCGGCAACCATCAGAATGGGAAAAATCTTTGCAGTTTACACATCTGACAAAGGGCTGATATCCAGAATTTACAAAGAACTCAAACAGATTTACAGAAAAATAAACAAGCCCATTCAAAATGGGCAAAGGATATGAACAGAAACTTTACAAAAGAAGACATACATGAGGCCAACAAACATATGAAAAGTGCTCATCATCATTGGTCATTAGAGATGCAAATCAAAACCACATTGAGATACCATCTCACGCCAGTTAGAATGGCGATCATTAAAAATCTGGAGACAGCAGATGCTGGAGAGGATGTGGAGAAATAGGAACACTCTTACACTGTTGGTGGGAGTGTAAATTAGTTCAACCATTGTGGAAGACAGTGTGGCGATTCCTCAGGGACCTAGAAATAGAAATTCCATTTGACCCAGCAATCCCATTACTGGGTATCTATCCAAAAGACTATAAATCGTTCTACTATAAGGACACATGCACACGAATGTTCATTGCAGCACTGTTAACAATAGCAAAGACCTGGAACCAACCCAAATTTCTAACGATGATAGACTGGACTGGGAAAATGTGGCACATATACACCATGGAATATTATGCAGCAATCAAAATGATGAGTTTGTGTCCTTTGTAAGGACATGGATGAATCTGGAGAACATCATTCTCAGCAAACTGACACAAGAACAGAAAAGAAATACCGCATATACTCACTCATAGGTGGGTGAGAAAATGAGAACACATGGACACAGAGAGGCGGTCTACTATACACTGGGGACTGTTGGGGAAATGGGGAGGGACAGCGGGGGCTGGGGGATAGCCTGGGGATGAATGCCAAGTGTGGGTGAAGGGGAGGAAGACAGCAAAACACACTGCCATGTGTGTACCTATGCAACTATCTTGCACGTTCTGCACATGTACCCCAAAACCTATAATGCAATAAAAATTAAAAAAAAAGAAATATTGCTTTTAATGGGTATTAATAATGGCTGATCATTATTTTGTGTATTTTAATTGGAGAATGTATATTTTATTTATCTAAAGTGGAGAGCTCTACAAGTGATTATTAAGGTTACTTGTTACTGATCTGAGTTCACATTCTAGATATCCTTATTAATTTTCTGTTTCATTGAGTCTGAATCTCTTTATGGGTCTTATGTATCTGGGTGTTAGGATGTATTGATTCTTATACCACTCTACCTTTGTTGGTTTGAAATCTGTTTTGTCAAATGCATGAATTGCAACTCCTTTTTGTTTATTTATTTGTTTTTGTTCTCTATTTGGTTGGTAAATCTTTCTCCAACCCTTTGTTTTTAGTCTTTGTGTATCTTTGGATATAAAATGGGTCTGAATATAGTATACCGTTAGGTTTTGGCTGTATCATTTAATTAGAAAATTTAGTCGATTTCAATTTAAGATTACTGCCATTTCATGTTAACTGGCTATTTTATCCATTTGTTGATGTAAATTCTTCTTTATGTTGATGCCCTTTACTTTTTGGTATATTTTTAGAAAGGCTAATACTGGTTGTTCCTTTCTGTGTGTAATGCTTCTTTCAGAAGATTTTGTAAAGCAGGCCTGGTGGTAATAAAATCTCTGAATACTTGCTTGTTCATAAAAGATTTTATTTTTCTTCAATTGTGAAGCTTAGTTTGGCAGGATATGAAATTCTGTGCTGAAATTTCTGTTCTTTGAGGATGTTAAATATTGGACCCCACTCTCTTCTGGCTTGTAGGGTTTCTACTGAGAAATCTGCTGTAAGTCTAATAGGCTTCCCTTTGTGGGTAACCTGACCTTTCTCTCTGGCTGCCCTTAGTATTTTCTCCTTTGTTTCAACCCTGGTGAATCTAATGATTATGTGTCTTGGGGTTGCTCTTCTTAAGGAATATCTTTGTGGTGTTCTCTGTATTACCTGAGGTTGAATGGTATCCTGCTTCGCTAAATTGGAAAAATTCTCCTGCATAATATCCTGAAGAGTATTTTCCAGCTGGGATTCATTCTCTCCATCACATTCAGGTACACCTATCAAACGTAGATTAGGTCTTTTCACATAGTCCCATAATTCTTGGAGACTTTGCTCATTCCTTTTTATACTTTTTTCTCTATTCTTGTCTTCTCGTTCCATTTCATTAAGTTGGTCTTCAACCTCTAATATCCTTTCTTCTGCTTGATCATTTTGGCTATTCAAACTTGTGCATATTTCACTAAGTTCTCGTGTTGTAATTTTCAGCTCCATTAGTTCATTTACATTCCTCTCTATATTGTCCATTCTTTTTAACATTTTGTCTAATCTTTTTCAAAGTTCTTAGTTTCTTTACATTGGGTTAAAAGAAGTTGTTTCAATTCCCAGAAGTATTTTACCATCCACCTTCTAAAGCCTCCTTCAGATACTGGAACACAGTCCTCTTCCATTAGGGCTTGTTCCATTGCTGATGAGGAATTACTATCCCCTGTAGAAATGGAGGGGTTCTGAGGTTCGGTTTTCTCGGCCTTTTAAGGCTGTTTTTTCCCTTTATTGTGAATTTATCCATCTGATGTCTTTACAATTAGCGCCTTTCTGATTAAGTTCCTTAGAGGATGTCCAATTTATTGATTCCCAGTGCTGGAATCCGAGCAAACCACTTCGCCGGCCAAAACAACAGCGATAAGACTGATGGTGCTCTTCTGCCTGGGAATCTCCGGTCTGGCTTCCTTCTTGAGTCTGCAACAAGAGGCTCTGCCTTCCTGGAGCTCCAAACACCAGTCAGAAGGGTAACCAGTCCCGCTCACAGTGCATGAAGAGCTGCCGCGCCGAGGCGAGAACAAAACCGCTGCGCCGGCCACAAAAGTCGCGCTAAGACCCGCGGGGCTCCTCCACTGGAAATCTTCTGGCCCGTGGGCGACGAAAATTTCTCTGACAATGTGGTATCCTCACGTTTTCCGAGCTTTCACTGGGAGCTACAATCCCGAGCTCATAGCGATCAGCCATCTTAGATCTCTCTCTATGAAAGAGAATATTAACTGTTCCTAAGGTGTATGTTATTCAGTTAGGCCCTGAATATGTTGGTATAGAAAATAGAATTCTGACTACAATAAAGGTGTTTCTTATTCACGGAAGCTCTGAAATTGATGCCACATGTAATACCGTCCTGAGTGTTTCCCAGGTATATATTATTCACTGAGGCTCTGAAACTTTGGCCATATGAAATTGTTTCCTGACTTGTCCACAGGTGTGTATTACTGACTCTGACTCTAAATATTTGGGCATGTAAAATAGAGACGGGACTATTCCAAAGCTGTGTATTCCTCACTCAGGCTTTGATTTTGTGGCCATATCAAATAGTCTAGTGTCTATTCCACACTTGTGCATTATTCCCTGAGGCTGTAAATGAGAGGCTATATAAAGTAGACTCCGAACACTTCCCTAGGTGTGCCTTACTCAGTGAGGCTCATTTTGTGTGACCATATAAAACAGGATGCTGCTATATTAAATATTTGTATTATTTAGTGAATTACTGAGTGTCTATATGAAAGAGACTGCTGAGTACTTTACATTTGTGCATTTTTCACTGAGGTTATGAGTCAGTGGCCATATAAATTGGAATCCCGAATAATCCACACGTGCTTATTATCCACTGAGGTTATGAATGTGTTTCCTAATAAAATAGATTCCTGGCTATTCCACAGGTGTACATTATTAACCAAGGCTCTAAATGAATGTCTATTTAAAATAGACTCCAAATTATTCTCCAGGTGTGTATTATTCAGTGAGGCTCAGAATATGTGGCCATATTAATTAGATTCCTTAGGACATAACAGCCTGTTTGATTCACTGTGGCTCTGAATATGAGTCTACATGAAATATTCTCCTGACTACATCACATTATTCAGTGACACTCCGAATTAGAGGCCACAAGAAAACGTCTCCTGACTATTCCACAGGTGTGCATTATTTAGTGAGACTCTGAATGAAGGGATTTAGGTAAATCCTGACTATTTTTTCAGGTGTGTACACTTAGTGAGGGTCTTAACGAGTGGCCTTAGGAAAGAGTCTCCTGACTATTTCACAGGTGTATATTATTGAGTGAGACTTTTAATGAGGGGATAATCGTAATCCTGACTATTTCCCCAGGTGTGTACACTTAGTGAGGCTCTTAATGAGTGGCCATAGGAAAGAGACTTCTATTACACAGGTGTGCATTATTTAGTGATTCTCTGAATTGGTGGCCATATAAAATGGACTCCAGCCTATATCACAATTGTGAAATATTCATTGAGGCTGTGAAAGTGGGTCCATAAGAATCAGACTTCTACTATAAATTGGAATCAGGTCTAATCCACATGTGCATATTATCCACTGAGGTTATGAATGAGTGTCCTAATAAAATAGAATCCTGGCTACTCCAAAGGTGTACATTATTTACCGAGGCTCTGAATGAATGTCCATCAAAAATAGGCTTCAAATTATTCTCCAGGTGTGTATTATTCAGTGCGGATCTGAAGATGTGGCCATATTAGTTAGATTCCTTACAACATAAAGGGCCTGTTTTATTCACTGTGTCTCTGAAAATGTGTCTACATGAAATAGACTCCTGACTACATCACATTATTCAGTGACACTCCGAATTAGAGGCCACATGAAAAAGTCTCCTGACTATTTCACAGGTGTGCATTATTTAGTGAGACTCTGAATGAAGGGATATAGGTAAATCCTGACTATTTCCCCAGGTGTGTACACTTAGTGAGGCTCTTAATGAGTGGCCATAGGAAAGAGTCTCCTGACTATTCCACAGGTGTGCATTATTTAGTGAGACTCTGAATGAGGGATAATGGTAAATCCTGACTATTTCCCCAGGTGTGTACACTTAGTGAGGCTCTTAACGAGTGGCCATAGGAAAGAGACTTCTATTACACAGGTGTGCATTATTTAGTGATTCTCTGAATGAGTGGCCATAAAAAATAGACTCCAGACTATATCAGAAGTGTGTAATATTCAGTGAGGCTGTGAAAGAGGGGCAATATGAAACAGACTTGAAATTACTCCACATGTGCATTATTCACAGTTTGTCTGAATGAGTAGCCATATGACATAGACTCCTCATTATTATCCATGTGTGCATTAATCAAACAGGCTCTGTTTGAGTGTCCATACCAAATAGACTCCTGACACTGCCCGAGGTGTGTATTACTCAGCGATACACAAAATTAGAGTTCATATGAAATAGCCTCCTGATTATCATACCGGTGCGTATCATTCAGCAAGGCACTTAATTCGTGGCTATGTTAAACAGCGTCCTGATTACTCCATAAAAGTTCACTGTTCACTGAAAATTTGAATGATAGACCATATAAAATAGACACCTGACTATTGCTCCATTGTGAATTATTCAATAAGGTTCTAAATGAGTGGTAGTATCAAATAGAATCCTGAGGATTCTTCAGTTATATATCACTCAGTGAGGCATAAAATGACTGTCCATATAAAAAATGCTCGACTATTACCCTGGTGTGCATTATTCACTGAGGCTCTAAATGAGTGGCTACATGAAGTAGACTCTTAAATCTTCCTTTGTTGTGTACTATTGTATGTGTCTCTGATTAAGACTCAGGTGTATTGCCCATGTGTTCCTTACGTACAGAGACTTTGAATGTGTAGCCATTTGAAGTAGACACTTGACTATTTTTGAGAAGAGTATTCTTCACAGAGGCCCTAAACGAGAGGCCATTTGAAAAAGATTCCTGACTGATCAGATATACATATTATTCCCTTAAACACTGAAAGAGTGGCCGTATGACTTAGAACCCATTTTACTCAACAGGTGTGTGTTATTTTTTGATTCTCCAAAATAATCACCATATGAAACAGACTAGTGATTGTTCCTCACATGTGCAGTATTCGAAACGGTTTTGTATGAGTGTCTATGTCAAATAGTCTCCTGACTCTGACACATGTGTATATCATTCAGGGAGCTGCTTAATTTGGGGCTATCTTAAATAGGGTCCTGACTACAACACAGCTTAAAAAGCTGTGAAGCAGTTTATGAACTGAAGCTCTGAATGACAGGCAATATGATAGATACTTCTTACTATTGCCCCATTGTGCATTATTTTGTAATGCTGTGATTGAGTGTCCATATGACTTGGACACTGAATATTCAAAAGGTGTGTATTCTTCAGTGTGGTCCTGAACGAGTGATCACATAATATAAACCTTTGACTCTATCCTCTTTGCTATTTTTCAGTTCTGAATTGTCCACTGAGTCGCTGGGTGAAGAGTCATATCAAATAGTCTCCAGACTATTTTTTAGCTGTGCATTATTCAGTGAGTCTCATAATACGTGTCTCTATATAATATAATCCTGAGTATTTTTCAGATATATATAATTCCTCACTGAGATTCTGAAAAAGTGTCCGTGTTAAATACACTCCTGACGTTTTCATAGGTCTGTATTATTCTGTGAAGCTCTGAATGAGTGGCCATAAAATAGAGCCTCCTGAATGCTCCTCAGGCGTGTGTTTTTACATTCGGCTCTAAATGAGTGGCTATACGAAAGAGAATCTGAACTTTTCCCAAGGTGTATGTTATTCAGTTAGGCCCTAAATATGTTGGTATAGGAAATAGAATTCTGACTACAATAGAGGTGTTTCTTATTCAAGGAAGCTCTGAAATTGATGCCACATGTAATACCTCCTGAGTGTTTCCCAGGTATGTATTATTCACTGATGTTCTGAAACTTTGGCCATATGAAATTGTTTCCTGACTTGTCCACAGGCGTGTATTATTGACTCTGAATCTAAATATTTGGGCATGTAAAATAGAGAAGGGACTATTGCAAAGTTGTGTATTCCTCACTCAGGCTTTGATTTTGTGGCCATATCAAATAGTCTAGTGTCTATTCCACACTTGTGCATTATTCCCTGAGGCTGTAAATGAGAGGCTATATCAAGTAGACTCCTAACACTTCCCTAGGTGTGCCTTATTCAGTGAAGCTCTCTTTGTGTGACCATATGAAACAGGATGCTGCTATATTAAATATTTGTATTATATAGTGAATTACTAAATGTGTGTCTATATGAATGATACTGCTGAGTACTTTACATTTGTGCATTTTTCACTGAGGTTACGAGTCAGTGGCCATATAAATTGAAATCCGGACTAATCCACACGTGCATATTATCTACTGAGGTTATGAATGAGTGTCTTAATAAAATAGACCCCTGGATACTCCACCAGCGTACATTATTTACCGAGGCTCTGAATGAATGTCCATTGAATATAGACTCCAAACTATTCTTTACATGTGTAATATTCAGTGAGGCTCAGAAGATTTGTCCATATTAATTAGATTCCTTATAACATAAAGGGCTTGTTTTATTCACTGTGGCTCTGAATATGTGTCTACATGAAATAGACTCCTGACTACATCACATTATTCAGTGACACTCTGAATTCGAGGTCACATGAAAAAGTCTCCTGACTATTCCACAGGTGTGCATTATTTACTGAGACTCTGAATGAGGAAATAATGCTTAATCCTGACTATTTCCCCAGGTGTGTACACTTAGTGAGGCTCTTAACGAGTGGCCATAGGAAAGAAACTTCTGACTATTCCACAGGTGTGCATTATTTAGTGATTCTCTGAATGGGTTTCCATCAAATGTAGACTTCAGGCTCTATCACAAGTGTGAAATATTCACTGAGTCTGTGAAATTGGGTCCATAAGAATCAGACTTCTAATATAAATGGAATCCGGTCTAATCCACATTTGCATATTATCCACTGAGGTTATAAATGAGTATCTTAATAAAATAGACTCCTGGCTACTCCTCAGGTGTACATTATTTACCGAGGCTCTGAATGAATATCCATCAAAATAGACTCCAAATTATTCTCCAGGTGTGTATTATTCAGTGAGGCTCAGAAGATTTGTCCATATTAATTAGATTCCTTATAACATAAAGGGCTTGTTTTATTCACTGTGGCTCTGAATATGTGTCTACATGAAATAGACTCCTGACTACATCACATTATTCAGTGACACTCCGAATTAGAGGCCACATGAAAAGTCTCCTGACTATTCCACAGGTGTGCATTATTTAGTGAGACTCTGAATGAGGGATAATGGTAAATCCTGACTATTTCCCCAGGTGTGTACACTTAGTGAGGCTCGTAGCAAGTGGCCATAGGAAAGAAACTTCTGACTATTCCACAGGTGTGCATTATTTAGTGATTCTCTGAATGGGTTTCCATCAAATGTAGACTTCAGGCTCTATCACAAGTGTGAAATATTCACTGAGTCTGTGAAATTGGGTCCATAAGAATCAGACTTCTAATATAAATGGAATCCGGTCTAATCCACATTTGCATATTATCCACTGAGGTTATAAATGAGTGTCTTAATAAAATAGACTCCTGGCTACTCCTCAGGTGTACATTATTTACCGAGGCTCTGAATGAATATCCATCAAAAATAGACTCCAAATTATTCTCCAGGAGTGTATTATTCAGTGAGGATCAGAAGATGTGGCCATATTAATCAGATTCCTTACAACATAAAGGGCCTGTTTTATTCACTGTGGCTCTGAATATGTGTCTACATGAAATAGACTCCTGACTACATCACAGTATTCAGTGACACTCCGAATTAGAGGCCACATGAAAAACTTTCCTGACTATTTCACAGGTGTGCATTATTTAGTGAGACTCTGAATGATGGGATATAAGTAAATCCTGACTATTTCCACAGGTGTGTACACTTAGTGAGGCTCTTAGCGAGTGGCCATAGGAAAGAGACTTCTGACTATTAAGCAGGTGTGCATTATTTAGTGATTCTCTGAATGAGTGGCCATAAAAAATAGACTCCAGACTATATCACAAGTGTGTAATATTCAGTGAGGCTGTGAAAGACGGGCCATATGAAACAGACTTCTCATTACTCCACATGTGCATTATTCGCAGTTTTTCTGAATGAGTATCCATATGACATAGACTCTTCATTATTATCCATGTGTTCATTAATCAAACAGGTTCTGTTTGAGTGTCTATACCAAATAGATTCCTGACACTGCCCAGGTGTGTATTATTCAGTGAGGCTGTGAAAGAGGGCCATATGAAACAGACTTCTCATTACTCCACATGTGCATATTATCCACTGAGGTTATGAATGAGTGTCTATGTCAAATAGTCTCCTGACTCTGACACATGTGTGTATCATTCAGCAAGGCACTTAATTCGTGGCTATGTTAAAAAGCGTCCTGATTACTCCATAAAAGTTCACTGTTCACTGAAACTTTGAATGATAGACCATATAAAATAGACACCTGACTATTGCTCCATTGTAAATTATTCAATAAGGTTCTAAATGAGTGGTAGTATCAAATAGAATCCTGAGGATTCTTCAGTTATATATCATTCAGCGAGGCATAAAATGACTGTCCATATAAAAAATGCTCGACTATTACCCTGGTGTGCATTATTAACTGAGGCTCTAAATGAGTGGCTACATGATGTAGACTCTTCAATCTTCCTTTGTTGTGTATTATTGTATGAGTCTCTGACTAAGTGGGCAGAAAAAAGAGACTCAGGTGTATTGCCCATGTGTTCATTATGTACAGAGACTTTAAATGTGTTGCCATTAGAAGTAGACACTTGACTATTTTTGAGAAGAGTATTCTACACAGAGGCCCTAAAGGAGTGGCCATGTGAAAGAGATTCGTGAGTGATCAGATATACATATTATTCACTAAAACACTGAAAGAGTGGCCTTATGAATTAGAACCCATTTTACTCCACAGGTGTGTGTTATTTTTTGATTCTCCAAACTAATTACCATATGAATCAGACTAGTGATTACTCCCCACATGTGCAGTATTCAAAACAAATTTCTATGAGTGTCTATGTCAAATAGTCTCCTGAGTCTGACACATATGTATATCATTCAGGGAGCTGCTTAATTTGGGGCTACCTTAAATAGGGTCTTGACTACTCCACAGCTGTTTTTTATACACTGAAGCTCTGAATGAAAGGCCATATGATAGAGACTCCTTACTATTGCCCCATTGTGCATTATTCTGTAATGCTGTGATTGAGTGTCCATGTGACTTGGGCACTGATTATTCCAAAGGTGTGTATTCTTCAGTGACTTCCTGAATGAGTGATCACATAAAATAAACTTTTCACTCTATCCTCTTGGCTATTTTTCAGTTCTGCATTGTCCACTGAGATGCTGGGTGAAGAGTCCTATCAAATAGTCTCAAGACTATTCCTTAGCTGTGCATTATTCAGTGAGTCTCTGAATAAGGGGCTCTATATAGTATAATCCTGAGTATTTTTCAGATATATATGATTCCTTACTGAAGTTCTGAATAAGTGTCCGTGTGAAATACACTCCTGATGTTTTCATAGGTCTGTATTATTCTGTGAAGCTGTGAATGAGTGGCCATAAAATAGAGCCTCCTGAATGCTTCTCAGTCATGTGTTTTTACATTCGGCTCTAAATGAGAGGCTATACGAAATAGAATTTTAACTTTTCCCAAGGTGTATGTTATTCAGTTACGCCCTGAATATGTTGGTATACAAAAAGGAATTCTGACTACAATAGAGGTGTTTCTTATTCAAGGAAGATATGAAATTGATGCCACATGTAATATCGTCCTGTGTGTTTTCCAGGTATGTATTATTCACTGAGGCTCTGAAACTTTGGCCATATGAAATTGTTTCCTGACTTGTCCACAGGCGTGTATTATTGACTCTGACTCTAAATATTTGGGCATGTAAAATAGAGAAGAAACTATTCCAAAGTTGTGTATTCCTCACTCAGGCTTTGATTTTGTGGCCATATCAAATAGTCTAGTGTCTATTCCACACTTGTGCATTATTCCCTGAGGCTGTAAATGAGAGGCTATATAAAGTAGACTCCTAACACTTGCCTAGGTGTGCCTTACTCAGTGAGGCTCATTTTATGTGATTATATGAAACAGAATGCTGCTATATTAAATATTTGTATTATTTAGTGAATTACTGAATGAGTGTCTATATGAAATAGACTGCTGAGTACTTTACATTTGTGCACTTTTCACTGAGGTTACAAGTCATTGGCCATATAAATTGGAATCCAAACTAATTCCCACGTGCATATTATCCACTGAGGTTATGAGTGAGTGTCCTTATAAAATATACTCCTAGCTACTCCACAGGTGTACATTATTCACCGAGGCTCTGAATGAATATTCATCAAAAATAGACTCCGAATTATTCTCCAGGTGTGTATTATTCAGTTAGGATCAGAAGATGTGGCCATATTAATTAGATTTTTTACAACATAAAGGCCTGTTTTATTCACTGTGGCTCTGAATATGTTTCTACATGAAATCGACTCCTGACTACATCACATTATTCAGTGACACTCCGAATTAGAGGCCACATGAAAAAGTCTCCTGACTATTCCACAGGTGTGCATTATTTAGTGAGACTCTGAATGAAGGGACATAGGTAAATCCTGACTATTTCCCCAGGTGTGTACACTTAGTGAGGCTCTTAATGAGTGGCCATAGGAAAGAGTCTCCTGACTATTCCACAGGTGTGCATTATTGAGTGAGACTCTGAATGAGGGGATAATGGTAAATCCTGACTATTTCCCCAGGTTTGTACACTTAGTGAGGCTCTTAACGAGTGGCCATAGGAAAGAGACTTCTGACTATTCCACAGGTGTGCATTATTTAGTGATTCTCTGAATGTGTGGCCATAAAACATAGACTCCAGACTATATCACATGTGTGTAATATTCAATGAGGCTGTGAAAGAGGGCCATATGAAACAGACTTCTAATTACTCCACATGTGCATTATTCACAGTTTGTCTGAATGAGTAGCCATATGACATAGACTCCTCATTATTATCCATGTGTGCATTAATCAAACAGGCTCTGTTTGAGTGTCCATACCAAATAGCCTCCTGACACTGCCCGAGGTGTGTATTACTCAGTGATACACAAAATTAGAGTTCATATGTAATAGCCTCCTCATTAACATACCGGTGCGTATCATTCAGCAAGGCACTTAATTTATGGCTATGTTAAAATGCGTCCTGATTACTCCATAGAAGTTCACTGTTCACAGAAACTTTGAATGATAGACCATATAAAATAGACACCTGACTATTGCTCCATTGTGAATTATTCAATAAGGTTCTAAATGAGTGGTAGTATCAAATAGAATCCTGAGGATTCTTCAGTTATAGAGCATTCAGTGAGGCATAAAATGACTTTCCATATAAAAAATGCTCGACTATTACCCTGGTGTGCATTATTCACTGAGGCTCTAAATAAGTGGCTACATGAAGTACACTCTTAAATCTTTTTTTGTTGTGTATTATTGTATGAGTCTCTGACTAAGTGGGCATAAAAAAGAGACTCAGGTGTATTTTCCATGTGTTCATTACGTACAGAGATTTGAATGTGTAGCCATTTGCAGTAGACACTTGACTATTTTATAGAAGAGTATTCTTCAAAGAGGCCATGAACGAGTGGCCATGTGAAAGAGATTCCTGACTGATCAGATATACATATTATTCACTAAAACGCTGAAGGAGTGGCCTTATGACTTAGAACCCATTTTACTCAACAGGTGTGTGTTTTTTTTGATTCTCCAAACTAATCACCATATGAAACAGACTAGTGACTATTCCCCACATGTGCAGTATTCAAAACGTTTTTGTATGAGTGTCTATGTCAAATAGTCTCCTGACTCTGACACATGTGTGTATCATTCAGGGAGCTGCTTAATTTGGGGCTACCTTAAATAGGGTCCTGACTACTTCACAGCTTAAACAGCTGTGAAGTAGTTTATGCACTTAAGCTCCGAATGACAGGCCATATGATAGAGACTCCTTACTATTGCCCCATTGTGCATTATTTGGTAATGCTGTGATTGAGTGTCCATATGACTTGGACACTTATTATTCCCAAGGTTTGTCTTCTTCAGTGAGTTCCTGAACGAGTGATCACACAACATAAACCTTGACTCTATCCTCTTGGCTATTTTTCAGTTCTGCATTGTCCACTGAGTCGCTGGGTGAAGAGTCATATCAAATAGTCTCCAGACTATTCCTTAGCTGTGCATTATTCAGTGAGTCTCTGAATAAGTGGCTCTATATAATATAATCCTGAGTATTTTCAGATATATATGATTCCTCACTGAGGTTCTGAATAAGTGTCCGTGTGAAATACACTCCTGATGTTTTCATAGGTCTGTATTATTCTGTGAAGCTCTGAATGAGTGGCCATAAAATAGAGCCTCCTGAATGCTCCTCAGGTGTGTGTTTTTACATTCGGCTCTAAATGAGTGGCTATACGAAAGAGAATTTTAACTTTTCCCAAGGTGTATGTTATTCAGTTAGGCCCTGAATATGTTGTTATAGGAAATATTATTCTGACTACAATAGAGGTGTTTCTTATTCAAGGAAGCTCTGAAATTGATGCCACATGTAATACCGTCCTGAGTGTTTCCCAGGTATGTATTATTCACTGAGGCTCTGAAACTTTGGCCATATGAAATTGTTTCCTGACTTGTCCACAGGCGTGTATTATTGACTCTGACTCTAAATATTTGGGCATGTTAGAAAGGAAGGGACTATTCCAAAGTTGTGTATTCCTCACTCAGACTTTGAGTTTGTGGCCATATCAAATAGTCTAGTGTCTATTCCACACTTGTGCATTATTCCCTGAGGCTGTAAATGAGAGGCTATATAAAGTAGATTCCTGGGGGGGGAGGCGGCAAGATGGCATCATAGAAGCGACTCAGGATTGCAGCTCTCAGTGAAGGCACAGAGGGTGAGTCCTAGCCGAATTCTCTGATGGACCTTTTTGGCCCACTGAGTGTTGAAAGCCCCAGGTGTGGGAGAGACACGGGACGCTTGTACAGCCAGTTAGCGCAGCTGGCTCGCGCGCCTCTTCAGCCATCGCCACAGCGGGACCCGGCACAGAACTCACTGGTCTGAGTGCCCTGTTAAACAGGCAATCTGAGATTTGGAAGGGCAGATTGGCATGTCCATCTGATTGAACGAGAGTTGGACAATGAGCCAGACCCGGAGTTTCCTGGGAAGCGTGAACTGAGCTGGTGCAGTGGGCAGCGGCATGGGAGATTGCACAGATCCCAGTGCCCAATCGGCAGGCTACTGGGGCGCCAGTGAGAGAGTCGACCTTTCAGCTTGCAGAGAGGAAGAGAGAGAAAGAGAGGATGGACTCTGAGGCAGAGAGCTGGGTGATCAAGCTCGTTGGGTCCTACTTTCACGGAAACAAGCAGGGCAGGGGCTGGAAGCACTTGGGGTTGAGAGATTTGCTGTTGGCATCTAGGATGGTGCAGCCTGGTGAGGGAGGGGCGTCCGCCATTACTGACACAATCTGCCCCTACAGAAGTACCGCCCAGGGCTGATGCAGCCTGCCATTGCCGAGGCAACCTGTCATAACAGAGAGACTCCGCCAGGAGGGTGGAGAGCTCCACAGCAGAAGAAAGCCCAGCAGCATCAGGGCAGACCCACGCTAGCAGGTCAGAGCCTCAGCAGGCAAATAGTGAATAGACTGCCTCCTAGTGGAACAGAACAGTGCAACAGATACTCATAAAGAAAGCCCCAACTCCCTGAGACAGAGCATCTAAGGGGGAAAAAAAGGGTGGTGTTTTATGAGTTCTATTGCAGCAGACATAAACAACCTCCCAACAACCCTGAATGAACAACGGAGCTCACAGCTCAGCACTGGAACTCCTATAAAGCACAGACCGTCTCCTCAAGCAGCTCCCTGACCCCTGTATATCCAAAGAGTCACCCCAAAAAAGGACTAATCAGACTGACATTTGGCGGGCATTATTCTGGAACAAAGACAGCAGAAGAAGAAACTGGTATCATCCCTCACTGTTTCACAGCTGCTACAGGTATACTCCAGACAAGCAGGGCCTGGAATAGACCTCAGCACTCATACAGCAGAGGGGCTAGACCATTAGAAGAAAACTAAGTAACAGAAATATTTCATCATCAACAATCTCAGCATCCACACAGAGACCCAATTGAAAAATCAGCAACTACTAAGACGACAGGTGGATAAATCCATAAACATGGGAAGAAACCAGCGCAAAAACAAGGAAAACACCTGAAACCAAAACACTTCACCTCCTAAAAGGACCAAAACTCCTCACCAGCAAGGGAACAAAGCTGGACGGAGAATGAGTGTGATGAAATGACGGAATCAGACTTCAGAAAGTGGATAATGAGAAACTTCAGTGAGCTGAAAGAACATGTTCTAAATCAGTGCAAAGAAACTAAGAACCTTGAAAAAAGATTTGAAAAAAGATTCTAGGAATTGATAACAAGTATGGACAACTTAGAGAGGAATATGAATGAATTGAAGGAGCAGTAAAATACAACACGAGAATTTTGTGAAGCATGCACAAGTTTCAACAGCCGAATTGACCAAGCAGAAGAAAGAATATAAGAAGTTGAAGATCAACTCAATGAAATAAAAGGTGAAACCAAGATTAAAGAAAAAAGCACAAAAGGAATGAACAAAATCTTCAAGAAATGTGAAAGTATGTAAAGAGACCCAACCTACGTTTGATAGGTGTACCAGAATGTGATGAAGAGAATGAATCCGAGCTGGAAAACACTCTTCAGGATATTATCCAGGAAAATTTCCCCAACCTAGCAAGACAGGTCAATACTCAACTCCAGGAAATACAGAGAACACCACAAAGATACTCCGCAAGAAGAGCAACCCCAAGGCACATAATCGTCAGATTCACCAGGGTTGAAATGAAGGACAAAATACTAAGGGCAGCCAGAGAGAAAGGTCGGGTCACCCACAAAGGGAAGCCCATCAGACTCACAGCAGATCTCTCGGCAGAGACTCTACAAGCCAGAAGAGAGTGGGGCCAATATTCAACATCCTTAAAGAAAAGAACTTTCAACCCAGAATTTCATATCCAGCCAAACTGAGCTTCATAAGTGAAGGAAAAATAAAATCCTTCACGAACAAGCAAGTACTCAGAGATTTTGTCACCACTAGGCCTGCTTTACAAGAGCTCCTGAAAGAGGCACTACACATAGAAAGAAACAACCAGTACCAGCCATCCTAAAAGCATACCAAATGCTAAAGACCATCAACAAAATGAAGAATGTACATGAACCAACGGGCAAAAGAGCCAGCTAGCATCAAAATGGCAGTATCAAATTCACACATAACAATATTAACCCTAAATGTAACTAGGCTAAATGCACCAACCAAACGACACAGACTGGCAAGTTGGATAAAGAACCAACACCCATTGGTGTGCTGTATCCAGGAAACCCACCTCACACGCAAAGATACACAAAGGCTCAAAACAAAAGGATGGAGGAATATTTACCAAGCGAATGGAGAGCAAAAAAAGCAAAAGTTGCAATTCTCGTCTCTGATAAAATAGACTTTAAACCAACAAAGATCAAAAAGGACAAAGAAGGTCATTACATAATGGTAAAAGGATCGATACAACAAGAAGAGCTAACGATTCTACATATATATGGACCCAATGTAGGAGCACCCAGATGTATAAGGCAAGTTCTTAATGACTTACAAAGAGTCTTAGACACCCACACAATAAGAGTGGAAAACCTTAAAACTCCACTGTCAAGAGCAGACAGATCAACCAGACAGAAAATTAACAAGGATATCCAGGACTTGAACTCAGACCTGGAACAAACAAACCTGATAGACATTTACAGAACTCTCCACCCCAAATCCACAGAATATACATTCTTCTCAGCACCACATCACACCTACTCCAAAATTGACCACATCATTGGAAGGAAAGCACTCCTCAGCAAATGCAAAACAACAGAAATCATAACAAACAGTCTCTCAGACCATAGTGCAATCAAGTTGGAACTCAGAATTCAGAAAATAACTCAGAACCGCACAGCTTCATGGAAACTGAATAACTGGCTCTTGAATGTTGATTGGATAAACAATGAAATGAAGGCAGAAATAAAGAAGTTCTTTGAAACCAACGAGAATGAAGACACAACGAACCAGAACCTCTGGGACACATTTAAAGCAGTCTGTAGAGGAAAATATATAGCAATAAGTGCCCACATGAGAAGAGTGGAGAGATCCAAAACTGACACCCTATCGTTAAAATTGAAAGAGCTAGAGGAGCAAGATCAAAAAAGCTCAAAACCTAGCCAAAGACAAGAAATAACTAAGATCAGAGCAGAACTGAAGGAGATAGAGACAAGAAAAACCCTTCAAAAATCAATAAATCTAAGAGCTGGTTTTTCGAAAAGATCAACAAAATAGACAGACCACTAGCCAGACTGATAAAAAAGAAAAGAGAGAACAACCAAATAGATGCAATAAAAAACGATAATGGGGAAATCACCACAGATTCCACAGAAATTCAAACCATCATCAGAGAATACTACAAACAACTCTATGCACATAAACTAGTAAATCAGGAAGAAATGGATAAATTCCTGGACGCCTGTGTCCTCCCAAGCCTAAACCACGAGAAAGCTGAAACTATGAATAGACCAATAACAAGGTCTGAAGTTGAGGCAGCAATTAAGAGCCTACCACACACAAAAAAGCCCAGGTCCAAATGGGTTCACAGCTGAATTATACCAGACAAACAAAGAGGATCTGGTACCATTCCTTCTGAAACTATTCCAAATAATCCCAAAAGAGGAACCCTTCCCAAATCATTTTATGAGACCAACATCATCCTGATACCAAAACCTGGCAGAGACTCAACAAGAAAAGAAAACTTCAGGCCAATATCCATGGTGAACATAGATGCAAAAATCTTCAATAAAACACTGGCAAACCGATTGCAACAGCGCATTCAAAAACTTATCCATCATGATCAAGTAAGATTCATCCCGGTGATGCAAGTCTGGTTCAACATACGCAAGTCTATAAATGTAATTCACCACATAAACAGAAGCAAAAACAAAAACCACATGATTATCTCAATTGATGCAGAGAAGGCATTTGACGAAATTTAACAGCCCTTTATGCTAAAAACCCTCAATAAACTTGGTATTGATGGAACATATCTCAAAGTAATAAAAGCTATTTATGACAAACCAACAGCCAATATCATACTTAATGGGCAAAAACTGGAAGCATTCCCTTTGAAATCCGGCACTAGACAAGGATGCCCTCTCTCACCACTCCTATTCAACATAGTACTGAATGTTCTAGCCAGAACAATCAGGCAAGAAAAAGAAATAAAGGGTATTCAAATAGGAAAGGTGGAAGCCAAATTGTCTCTATTTGCAGACGACATGATAGTATACGTAGAAGACCCCATCACCTCAGCCCAAAAGCTCCTTCAACTGATAAGTAACTTCAGCAAAGTCTCAGGATATAAAATCTATGTGCAAAAATCACAAGCATTCCTATACACAGACTTAAAGAGAACCAAATCAAGAATGAACTGCCATTCACAATTGCTAAAAAGAAAATAAAATACCCAAAAATACAACTCACAAGGAATGTAAGGGACCTCTTTAAGGAAAACTACAAACCACTGCTCAACGAAATAAGAGAGGACACAAACAGATGGAGAAACATTCCATGTTCGTGGTTAGGAAGAATTAATATCGTGAAAATGGCTATACTGCCCAAAGTAATTTACACAATCAATGCTATCCCCATCAAACTTCCATTGAATTTCTTCACAGAACTGGAAAAACCACCATGAATTTCATATGGAACCAAAAAGGAGCCCGAATAGCCAAGTCAATTCTAAGCAAAAAGAACACAGCGGGAGGCATCACACTACCAGACTTCAAACTATACTACAAGGCTACAGTAATCAAAACAGCATAGTACTGGTACCAAAAAGGAGATATAGACCAATGGAACAGAACAGAAGCATCGGAGGCAACACAACATATATACAACCATATTATCTTTCATAAACCAGACAAAACAAGCAATGGGGAAAGGATTCCCTATTTAATAAATGGTGTTGGGAAAACTGGCTAGCCATGTGCAGAGAGCAGATACTGGACCCCTTCCTGACACCTTACACTAAAATTAACTCCAGATGGATTAAACGCTTAAGTGTAAGACCTGACACCATAAAAACCCAGAAGTAAATCTAGGCTAAACCATTCAGGACATAAAAGTAGGCAAGGACTTCATGAATAAAACACCAAAAGCATTGGCAACAAAAGACGAAATAGACAAATGGGACCTAATCAAACTCCACAGCTTCTGCACGGCAAAAGAGACAGTCACTAGAGTGAATCGGCAACCATCAGAATGGGAAAAAATCTTTGCAGTTTACACATCTGACAAAGGGCTGATATCCAGAATTTACAAAGAACTCCAACAGATTTACAGGAAAAAAACAAACAAGCCCATTCAAAAATGGGCAAAGGATATGAACAGACACTTTACAAAAGAAGACATACATGAGGCCAACAAACATATGAAAAATGCTCATCATCACTGGTCATTAGAGAGATGCAAATCAAAACCACATTGAGATAGCATCTCACGCCAGTTAGAATGGCGATCATTAAAAAATCTGGAGACAGCAGATGCTGTAGAGGAAGTGGAGAAATAGGAACACTCTTACACTGTTGGAGGGAGTGTAAATTAGTTCAACCATCGTGGAACACAGTGTGGCGATTCCTCTGGGACCTAGAAATAGAAATTTCATTTGACCCAGCAATTCCTTACTGGGTATATATCCAAAAGACTATAAATCGTTCTAGTATAAGACACATGCACACGAATGTTCATTGCAGCACTATTGACAATAAGAAAGAACTGAAACCAACCCAAATGCCAAACGATGATAGACTGGACTGAAAAAATGTGGCACATATACACCATGGAATATTATGCAGCAATCAAAAATGATGAGTTTGTTTCCTTTGTAAGGACATGGATGAATCTGGAGAACATCATTCTCAGCAAACTGAAACAAGAATAGAAAAAGAAATACCGCATATACTCACTCATAGGTGGGTGAGAAAATGAGAACACATGGACACAGAGAGGCAATCTAGTATACCCTGGGGTCTTTTGGGGGAATGGGGAGAAACAGCCTGGGGGGCTAGGGAGGGATAGCCTGGGGATGAAGGCCAAGTGTGGGTGAAGGGAGGAAGGCAGCAAAACACACTGCCATGTGTGTACCTATGCAACTACCTTGCACTTTCTGCACATGTACCCCAAAACCAATAATGCAATAAAAATTAAAAAAAAATAAAGTAGACTTCTAACACTTATCAAGGTGTGCCTTACTCAGTGAGGCTCATTTTGTGTGACCATATGAAACAGGATGCTGCTATATTAAATATTTGTATAATTTAGTGAATTACTGAATGAGGGTCTATATGAAATAGACTGCTGAGTACATTACATTTGTGCATTTTTCACTGAGGTTACAAGTCAGTGGCCATATAGATTGGAATCCGGACTAATCCACACGTGCATAATATCCACTGAGGTTATGAATGAGTGTCCTAATAAAATAGACTCCTGGCTACTCCACAGTTGTACATTATTTACCAAGGATCAGAATGAATGTCCATCGAATATAGACTCCAAATTATTCTCCAGGTGTGTATTATTCAGTGACGCTCAGAAGATGTGGCCATATTAATTAGATTCCTTAGAACATAAAGGGCCTGTTTGATTCACTGTGGCTCTGAATATGAGTCTACAGGAAATAGACTCCTGACTACATCACATTATTCAGTGACACTCCAAATTAGAGGCCACATGAAAAAGTCTCCTGACTATTCCACAGGTGTGCATTATTGAGTGAGACTATGAATGAGGGATAATGGTAAATCCTGACTATTTCCCCAGGTGTGTACACTTAGTGAGGCTCTTAATGAGTGGCCATAGGAAAGAGACTTCTTACTATTAAGCAGGTATGCATTATTTAGTGATTCTCTGAATGAGTGGCCATAAAAAATAGACTCTAGACTATATCACAAGTGTGTAATATTCAGTGAGGCTGTGAAAGAGGGGCATATAAAACAGACGTCTAATTACTCCACATGTGCATTATTCACAGTTTGTCTGAATGAGTAGCCATATGACATAGACTCCTCATTATTATCCATGTGTGCATTAATCATACAGGCTCTGTTTGAGTGTCCATACCAAATAGATTCCTCACACTGCCTGATGTGTGTATTACTCAGCGATACAAAAAATTAGAGTTCATATGAAATAGCCTTCTGATTGTCATACTGGTGCATATCATTCAGCAAGGCACTTAATTCATAGCTGTTAAACTGCGTCCTGATTACTCCATAGAAGTTCACTCTTCACTGAAACTTTGAATGACAGACCGTATAAAATAGATACCCGACTATTGCTTCATTGTGAATTATTCAATAATGTTCTAAATGAGTAGTAGTATCAAATAGAATCCCGATGATTCTTCAGTTATATATCACTCAGTGAGGCATAAAATGACTGTCCATATAAAAAATGCTCGACAATTACCCTGGTGTGCATTATTCACTGAGGCTCTAAATGAGTGGCTACATGAAGTAGACTCTTAAATCTTCCTTTGTTGTGTATTATTGTATGAGTCTCTGACTACGTGGGCATAAAAAAGAGACTCAGGTGTATTGCCCATGTGATCATTACGTACAGAGACTTTGAATGTGTAGCCATTTGAAGTAGACACTTGACTATTTTGGAGAAGAGTATTCTTCACAGAGGCCCTGAACGAGTGGTCATGTGAAAGAGATTCCTGACTGATCAGATATACATATTATTCATTAAAACACTGAAAGAGTGGCCTTATCACTGAAAACCCATTGTACTCAACAGGTGTGTGTTATTTTTTGATTCTCCAAACTAATCACCATATGAAACAGACTAGAGATTATTCCCCACATGTGCAGTATTCGAAACGGTTTTGTATGAGTGTTTTTGTCAAATAGTCTCCTGACTCTGACACATGTGTGTATCATTCAGGGATCTCCTTAATTTGGGGCTACCTTAAATAGGGTCCTGACTACTCCACAGCTAAAACAGCTGTGAAGTAGTTTATGCACTGAAGCTCCGAATGACAGGCCATATGATAGAGACTCCTTACTATTGCCCCACTGTGGATTATTTGGTAATGCTGTGATTGAGGGTCCATATGATTTGGACACTGATTATTCCCATGGTGTGTATTCTTCAGTGAGTTTCTGAAAGAGTCATCACATAACATAAACCTTTGACTCTATCCTCTTGGCTATTTTTCAGTTCTGCATTGTCCACTGAGTCGCTGGGTGAAGAGTCATATCAAATAGTCTCCAGACTATTCCTTAGCTGTGCATTATTCAGTGAGTCTTTGAATAAGTGGCTGTATATAAAATAATTTTGAGTATTTTTTAGATATATATGATTCCACATTGAGGTTCTGAATAATTGTCTGTGTGAAAGAAACTCCTGATATTTTCATAGGTCTGTATTATTCTGTGAAGCTCTGAATGTGTGGCCATAAAATAAAGCCTCCTGAATTATCCTCAGGCGTGCGTTTTTACATTCGGCTCTAAATGAGTGGCTATACGAAAGAGAATTTTAACTTTTCCCAAGGTGTATGTTATTCAGTTAGGCCCTGAATATGTTGGTATAGAAAATAGAATTCTGACTACAATAGAGGTGTTTCTTATTCAAGGAAGCTCTCAAAGTGACGCCACATGTAATAGCGTTCTGAGTGTTTCCCAGGTATGTATTATTCACTGAGGCTCTGGAACTTTGGCTATATGAAATTGTTTTCTGACTTGTCCACAGGCTTGTATTATTGACTCTGACTCTAAATATTTGGACATGTAAAATAGAGACGGGACTATTCCAAAGTTGTGTATTCCTCACACAGGCTTTGATTTTGTGGCCATATCAAATAGTATAGTGTCTATTCCACACTTGTGCATTATTCCCTGAGGCTGTAAATAAGAGGCTATATAAAGTAGACTCCTAACACTACCCTAGGTGTGCCTTACACAGTGAGGCTCATTTTGTGTGACCATATGAAACAGGATGCTGCTATATTAAATATTTGTATTATTTAGTGAATTACTGAATGAGTGTCTATATAAAATAGACTGCTGAGTACTTTACATTTGTGCATTTTTCACTGAGGTTACGAGTCAGTGGCCATATAAATTAGAATCCGGACTAATCTACACCTGCATATAATCCACTGAGGTTATGAATGAGTGTCCTAATAAAATAGACTCCTGGCTACTCAACAGGTGTACATTATTTTCCAAGGCTCTGAATGAATGTCCATCAAAAATAGACTCCAAATTATTCTCCAGGTGTGTATTATTCAGTGAGGATCAGAAGATATGGCCAGATTAATTAGATTCCTTAGAACAGAAAGGGCCTGTTTTATTCACTGTGGCTCTGAATATGTGTCTACATGAAATAGACTCCTGACTACATCACATTATTCAGTGACACTTCGAATTAGAGGCCACATGAAACAGTCTCCTGACTATTCCACAGGTGTGCATTATTTAGTGAGACTCGGAATGAAGGGATATAAGTAAATCCTGTCTATTTCCCCAGGTGTGTAAACTTAGTGAGGCTCTTAACCTGTGGCCATAGGAGAGAGTCTCCTGACTATTCCACAGGTGTGTATTCTTGAGTGAGACACTGAATGAAGGTATAATGTTAAATCCTGATTATTTCCCCAGGTGTGTACACTTAGTGAGGCTCTTAACGAGTGGCCATAGGAAAGAGACTTCTGACTATTCCACAGGTGTACATTATTTACCAAGGCTCTGAATGAGTGGCCATAAAAAATAGACTCCAGACTATATCACAAGTGTGTAATATTCAGTGAGGCTGTGAAAGACGGGCCATATGAAACAGACTTCTAATTACTCCACATGTGCATTATTCACAGTTTGTCTGAATGAGTAGCCATATGGTATAGACTCATTATTATCCATGTGTGCATTAATCAAACAGGTTCTCTTTGAGTGTCCATACCAAATAGATTCCTGACACTGCCTGAGGTGTGTATTATTCAGCGATACCCAAAATTAGAGTTTATATGAAATAGCATCCTCATTATCATACTGGTGCGTATCATTCAGCAAGGCACTTAATTTGTGGCTATGTTAAACAGCGTCCTAATTACTCCATAGAATTTCACTGTTCATTGAAACTTTGAATGGTAGACCATATAAAATAGACACCTGACTATTGCTCCATTGTGAATTATTCAATAAGGTTCTAAATGAGTGGTAGTATCAAATAGAATCCAGAGGATTCTTCAGTTTTAAATCACTTAGTGAGGCATAAAATGACTGTCCATATAAAAAATGCTCGACTATTACCCTGGTGTGCATTATTCACTGAGGCTCTAAATGAGTGGCTACATGAAGTAGACTCTTAAATTTTCTTTTGTTGTGTATTATTGTATGAGACTCTGACTAAGTGGGCATAAAAAAGAGACTCAGCTGTATTGCCCATGTGTTCATTACGTACAGAGACTTTGAGTATGTAGCCACTTGAAGTAGACACTTGACTATTTTTGAGAAGAGTATTCTTCACAGAGGCCCTGAACGAGTGGCCATGTGAAAGAGATTCCTGCCTGAACAGAGATACATATTATTCATTAAAAAATTAAAAGAATGGGGGGAGGAGGCAAGATGGCGTCAGAGAGGTGACTCAGGATTGCAGCTCTCGGTGAAGGCGCAGAGGGTGAGTCCTAGCCGCATCCTCGGATGTTCCTTTTATGCTCACAGAGCGTTGAAAGTTCCAGGTGTGGGAGAGACACGAAACGCTAGCAGCCGGCTAACGCAGCCGGCTCCCGCCACCTCTTCGGCCGGCGCTGCATCGCGGTGCCGCAGTGGGACCCGGCGCAGAACTCACTGGTCTGGGTGCCCTGTTAAACCGGCAATCTGAGATTTGGAAGGGAAGATTGGCATGTCCATCTGATTGAACGGGACTTGGACAATGAGCCAGACCAGGAGTTTCCTGGGAAGCGTGATCTGAGCCGGGGTAGTGGGCAGCGGCACGGGAGATCGCACGGATCCCAGTGCCCTATCGGCAGGCTCCTGGGGCGCCAGTGAGAGAGTCGACCTTTCAGCTTGGGGAGAGGAAGAGAGAGAGAGAGGACGGACTCTGAGGCAGGGAGCTGGGTGATCCAGCTCGGCGGGTCCCACGCTCACGGGACAAGCAGGGCGGCGACTGGAGGCGCTTGGGGCTGAGAGTTTTGTTGCCGGCACCTAGGACGGTGCAGCCCGGTCAGGGAGGGGCGTCCACCATTGATGACGAAGTGCACCCCCACTTAAGTACCGCCCAGGACTGCCTGCCGTTGCCAAGGCAACCTGCCATAACAGAGAGACTCTGCTCCACAGCAGAAGGGAGCCCAGCAGCAGGTCAGAGCCCCGGCAGGCAAACAGTGAATAGACTGCCATCTAGTGGGGCAGGACAGTGCAACAGATACTCATAAAGAAAGCCCCAACTCCCTGAGACAGAGCATCTAAGGGTGAAAAAAAAGAGTGGTGTTTTATGAGTTCTATTGCAGCAGACATAAACAACCTCCCAACAACTCTGAATGAACAACGGAGCACACAGCTCAGCACTGGAGCTCCTATAAAGCACAGACTGTCTCCTCAAGCAGCTCCCTGACCCCTGTATATCCAGAGAGTCACCCCAGAAAAGGACTAATCAGACTGACATTTGGCTGGCATCATTCTGGAACAAGGGCAGCAGAAGAAGAAACTGGTATCATCCCTCATTGTTCTGCAGCTGCTGCAGGTATACCCCAGACAAGCAGGGCCTGGAGTGGACCTCAGCACTCATACAGCAGGGAGGATAGATCATTAGAGGGAAAACTAAGTAACAGAAATACTTCATCATCAACAATCTCAGTGTCCACACAGAGACCCAATTGAAAAATCAGCCAATACTAAGACGACAGGCAGATAAATCCATAAAGATGGGAAGAAACCAGCGCAAAAAGGAGGAAAACACCCAAAACCAAAACACCTCACCTCCAAAAAAGGACCAAAACTCCTCACCAGCAAGGGAACAAAGCTGGACGGAGAATGAATGTGATGAAATGACGGAATCAGACTTCAGAAAGTGGATAATGAGAAACTTCAGTGAGCTAAAGGAACATGTTCTAAACCAGTGCAAAGAAACTAAGAACCTAGAAAAAAGATTTGAAAAAAGATTCGAGGAATTGATAACGAAAATGGACAACTTAGAGAGGAATATGAATGAATTGAAAAAGCTGAAAAACACGAGAACTTCAAGCATGCACAAGTTTCAACAGCCGAATTGACCAAGCAGAAGAAAGAATATCAGAAGTTGAAGATCAACTCAATGAAATAAAACGAGAAACCAAGATTAAAGAAAAAGTGCAAAAGGAATGAACAAAATCTCCAAGAAATGTGGGACTATGTGAAGAGACCCAACCTACGTTTGATAGGTGTACCAGAATGTGACGAAGAGAATGAATCCAAGCTGGAAAACACTCTTCAGGATATTATCCAGGAAAATTTCCCCAACCTAGCAAGACAGGTCAATACTCAACTCCAGGAAATACAGAGAACACCACAAAGATACTCTGCAAGAAGAGCAACCCCAAGGCACATAATCGTCAGATTCACCAGGGTTGAATCGAAGGAGAAAATACTAAGGGCAGCCAGAGAGAAAGGTCAGGTCACCCACAAAGGGAAGCCCATCAGACTCACAGCAGATCTCTCGGCAGAGACTCTACAAGCCAGAAGAGAGTGGGGCCAATATTCAACATCCTTAAAGAAAAGAGCTTTCAACCCAGAATTTCATATCCAGCCAAACTGAGCTTCATAAGTGAAGGAAAATAAAATCCTTCACGAACAAGCAAGTACTCAGAGATTTTGTCACCACTAGGTGTGCATTATTCAGTGACACTCCAAATTAGAGGCCACATGAAAAGTCTCCTGACTATTCCACAGGTGTGCATTATTCAGTGACACTCCAAATTAGAGGCCACATGAAAAGTCTCCTGACTATTCCACAGGTGTGCATTATTTAGTGATTCTCTGAATGAGTGGCCATAAAATAGACTCCTGGCTACTCCACAGGTGTGCATTATTCAGTGACACTCCAAATTAGAGGCCACATGAAAAGTCTCCTGACTATTCCACAGGTGTGCATTATTTAGTGATTCTCTGAATGAGTGGCCATAAAATAGACTCCTGACTACATCACATTATTCAGTGAGCTCAGAAGATGTGGCCATATTAATTAGATTCCTTAGAACATAAAGGGCCTGTTTGATTCACTGTGGCTCTGAATATGTGTCTACATGAAATAGACTCCTGGCTACTCCACAGGTGTGCATTATTTAGTGATTCTCTGAATGAGTGGCCATAAAATAGACTCCTGACTACATCACATTATTCAGTGACACTCCAAATTAGAGGCCACATGAAAAGTCTCCTGACTATTCCACAGGTGTGCATTATTTAGTGATTCTCTGAATGAGTGGCCATAAAATAGACTCCTGACTACATCACATTATTCAGTGACACTCCAAATTAGAGGCCACATGAAAAGTCTCCTGACTATTCCACAGGTGTGCATTATTCAGTGACACTCCAAATTAGAGGCCACATGAAAAGTCTCCTGACTATTCCACAGGTGTGCATTATTTAGTGATTCTCTGAATGAGTGGCCATAAAATAGACTCCTGACTACATCACATTATTCAGTGACACTCCAAATTAGAGGCCACATGAAAAGTCTCCTGACTATTCCACAGGTGTGCATTATTTAGTGATTCTCTGAATGAGTGGCCATAAAATAGACTCCTGACTACATCACATTATTCAGTGACACTCCAAATTAGAGGCCACATGAAAAGTCTCCTGACTATTCCACAGGTGTGCATTATTCAGTGACACTCCAAATTAGAGGCCACATGAAAAGTCTCCTGACTATTCCACAGGTGTGCATTATTTAGTGAGACTCTGAATGAACAACGGAGCACACAGCTCAGCACTGGAGCTCCTATAAAGCACAGAATGTCTCCTCAAGCAGCTCCTGACCCCTGTATATCCAGAGAGTCACCCCAGAAAAGGACTAATCAGACTGACATTTGGCTGGCATCATTCTGGAACAAGGGCAGCAGAAGAAGAAACTGGTATCATCCTCATTGTTCTGCAGCTGCTGCAGGTATACCCCAGACAAGCAGGGCCTGGAGTGGACCTCAGCACTCATACAGCAGAGGATAGATCATTAGAGGAAAACTAAGTAACAGAAATACTTCATCATCAACAATCTCAGTGTCCACACAGAGACCCAATTGAAAATCAGCCAATACTAAGACGACAGGCGGATAAATCCATAAAGATGGGAAGAAACCAGCGCAAAAGGAGGAAAACACCCAAAACCAAAACACCTCACCTCCAAAAAGGACCAAAACTCCTCACCAGCAAGGGAACAAAGCTGGACGGAGAATGAATGTGATGAAATGACGGAATCAGACTTCAGAAAGTGGATAATGAGAAACTTCAGTGAGCTAAAGGAACATGTTCTAAACCAGTGCAAAGAAACTAAGAACCTAGAAAAAGATTTGAAAAAGATTCGAGGAATTGATAACAGAATGGACAACTTAGAGAGGAATATGAATGAATTGAAGGAGCTGAAAACACAACACGAGAACTTTAAGCATGCACAAGTTTCAACAGCCGAATTGACCAAGCAGAAGAAAGAATATCAGAAGTTGAAGATCAACTCAATGAAATAAAACGAGAAACCAAGATTAAAGAAAAAGTGCAAAAAGGAATGAACAAAATCTCCAAGAAATGTGGGACTATGTGAAGAGACCCAACCTACGTTTGATAGGTGTACCAGAATGTGACGAAGAGAATGAATCCAAGCTGGAAAACACTCTTCAGGATATTATCCAGGAAAATTTCCCCAACCTAGCAAGACAAGAAATAACTAAGATCAGAGCAGAACTGAAGGAGATAGAGACAAGAAAAACCCTTCAAAAATCAATAAGTCTAAGAGCTGGTTTTGAAAAGATCAACAAAATAGACAGACCACTAGCCAGACTGATAAAAAGAAGAGAGAGAACAACCAAATAGATGCAATAAAAACGATAAAGGGAAATCACCACAGATTCCACAGAAATTCAAACCATCATCAGAGAATACTACAAACAACTCTATGCACATAAACTAGTAAATCAGGAAGAAATGGATAAATTCCTGACGCCTGTGTCCTCCCAAGCCTAAACCAGGAGGAAGCCGAAACTATGAATAGACCAATAACAAGGTCTGAAGTTGAGGCAGCAATTAAGAGCCTACCACACAAAAGTCCAGGTCCAGATGGGTTCACAGCTGATTTCTACCAGACACACAAAGAGGATCTGGTACCATTCCTTCTGAAACTATTCCACAGGTGTGCATTATTCAGTGACACTCCAAATTAGAGGCCACATGAAAAGTCTCCTGACTACTCCACAGGTGTGCATTATTCAGTGACACTCCAAATTAGAGGCCACATGAAAAGTCTCCTGACTACTCCACAGGTGTGCATTATTCAGTGACACTCCAAATTAGAGGCCACATGAAAAGTCTCCTGACTATTCCACAGGTGTGCATTATTTAGTGATTCTCTGAATGAGTGGCCATAAAAATAGACTCCTGGCTACTCCACAGGTGTGCATTATTCAGTGACACTCCAAATTAGAGGCCACATGAAAAGTCTCCTGACTATTCCACAGGTGTGCATTATTCAGTGAGTCTCTGAACGAAGGAATATAGGTAAATCCTGACTATTTCCCCAGGTGTGTACACTTAGTGAGGCTCTTAACGAGTGGCCATAGAAAAGAGTCTCCTGACTACTCCACAGGTGTGCATTATTCAGTGAGGCTCATTTTGTGCGACCATATAAAACAGGATGCTGCTATATTAAATATTTGTATAATTTAGTGAATTACTGAATGAGGGTCTATATGAAATAGACTGCTGAGTACATTACATTTGTGCATTTTCACTGAGGTTACAAGTCAGTGGCCATATAGATTGAATCCGGACTAATCCACACGTGCATAATATCCACTGAGGTTATGAATGTGTGTCCTAATAAAATAGACTTTAAAGTAACAAAGATCAAAAGGGACAAAGAAGGTCATTACATAATGGTAAAAGGATCGATACAACAAGAAGAGATAACGATTCTAAATATATATGGACCCAATGTAGGAGCACCCAGATATATAAGGCAAGTTCTTAATGACTTACAAAGGACTTAGACTCCCACACAATAATAGTGGGAGATTTTAACACTCCACTGTCAATAGCAGACAGATCAACCAGACAGAAAATTAACAAGGATATCCAGGACTTGAACTCAGACCTGGAACAAGCAAACCTGATAGACATTTACAGAACTCTCCACCCCAAATCCACAGAATATACATTCTTCTCAGCACCACATCAGACCTACTCCAAAATTGACCACATAATTGGAAGTAAAGCACTCCTCAGCAAATGCAAAACAACAGAAATCATAACAAACAGTCTCTCAGACCATAGTGCAATCAAGTTGGAACTCAGAATTCAGAAAATAACTCAGAACCGCACAGCTTCATGGAAACTGAACAACTGGCTCTTGAATGTTGATTGGATAAACAATGAAATGAAGGCAGAAATAAAGAATTTCTTTGAAACCAACGAGAATGAAGACACAACGTACCAGAATCTCTGGGACACATTTAAAGCAGTCTGTAGAGGAAAATATATAGCAATAAGTGCCCACATGAGAAGAGTGGAGAGATCCAAAATTGACACCCTATCGTTAAAATTGAAAGAGCTAGAGGAGCAAGATCAAAAAGCTCAAAACCTAGCAAGACAAGAAATAACTAAGATCAGAGCAGAACTGAAGGAGATAGAGACAAGAAAAACCCTTCAAAAATCAATAAGTCTAAGAGCTGGTTTTGAAAAGATCAACAAAATAGACAGACCACTAGCCAGACTGATAAAAAGAAGAGAGAGAACAACCAAATAGATGCAATAAAAAACGATAAAGAGGAAATCACCACAGATTCCACAGAAATTCAAACCATCATCAGAGAATACTACAAACAACTCTATGCACATAAACTAGTAAATCAGGAAGAAATGGATAAATTCCTGGACGCCTGTGTCCTCCCAAGCCTAAACCAGGAGGAAGCCGAAACTATGAATAGACCAATAACAAGGTCTGAAGTTGAGGCAGCAATTAAGAGCCTACCACACAAAAGTCCAGGTCCAGATGGGTTCACAGCTGAATTCTACCAGACACACAAAGAGGATCTGGTACCATTCCTTCTGAAACTATTCCAAATAATCCAAAAAGAGGGAACCCTTCTCAAATCATTTTATGAGACCAACATCATCCTGATACCAAAACCTGGCAGAGACTCAACAAGAAAAGAAAACTTCAGGCCAATATCCATGATGAACATAGATGCAAAAATCTTCAATAAAATACTGGCAAACCGATTGCAACAGCACATTAAAAACTTATCCATCATGATCAAGTAGGATTCATCCGGGATGCAAGGCTGGTTCAACATACGCAAGTCTATAAATGTAATTCACCACATGAAAAGTCTCCTGACTACTCCACAGGTGTGCATTATTTAGTGATTCTCTGAATGAGTGGCCATAGGAAAGAGACTTCTGACTATTAAGCAGGTATGCATTATTTAGTGAGTCTCTGAACGAAGGAATATAGGTAAATCCTGACTATTTCCCCAGGTGTGTACACTTAGTGAGGCTCTTAATGAGTGGCCATAAAATAGACTCCTGACTACATCACATTATTCAGTGAGTCTCTGAACGAAGGAATATAGGTAAATCCTGACTATTTCCCCAGGTGTGTACACTTAGTGAGGCTCTTAACGAGTGGCCATAGAAAAGAGTCTCCTGACTACTCCACAGGTGTGCATTATTTAGTGAGTCTCTGAACGAAGGAATATAGGTAAATCCTGACTATTTCCCCAGGTGTGTACACTTAGTGAGGCTCTTAACGAGTGGCCATAGGAAAGAGACTTCTGACTATTAAGCAGGTATGCATTATTTAGTGAGTCTCTGAACGAAGGAATATAGGTAAATCCTGACTATTTCCCCAGGTGTGTACACTTAGTGAGGCTCTTAACGAGTGGCCATAGAAAAGAGTCTCCTGACTATTCCACAGGTGTGCATTATTCAGTGAGTCTCTGAACGAAGGAATATAGGTAAATCCTGACTATTTCCCCAGGTGTGTACACTTAGTGAGGCTCTTAACGAGTGGCCATAGAAAAGAGTCTCCTGACTATTCCACAGGTGTGCATTATTCAGTGACACTCCAAATTAGAGGCCACATGAAAAGTCTCCTGACTACTCCACAGGTGTGCATTATTTAGTGAGTCTCTGAACGAAGGAATATAGGTAAATCCTGACTATTTCCCCAGGTGTGTACACTTAGTGAGGCTCTTAATGAGTGGCCATAGGAAAGAGACTTCTGACTATTAAGCAGGTATGCATTATTTAGTGATTCTCTGAATGAGTGGCCATAAAATAGACTCCTGACTACATCACATTATTCAGTGACACTCCAAATTAGAGGCCACATGAAAAGTCTCCTGACTATTCCACAGGTGTGCATTATTCACTGAGGCTCTAAATGAGTGGTAGTATCAAATAGAATCCTGAGATTCTTCAGTTATATATCACTCAGTGAGGTATAAAATGACTGTCCATATAAAAATGCTCGACTATTACCCTGGTGTGCATTATTCACAGTTTGTCTGAATGAGTAGCCATATGACATAGACTCCTCATTATTATCCATGTGTGCATTAATCAAACAGGCTCTGTTTGAGTGTCCATACCAAATAGACTCCTGACTACATCACATTATTCAGTGAGTCTCTGAACGAAGGAATATAGGTAAATCCTGACTATTTCCCCAGGTGTGTACACTTAGTGAGGCTCTTAATGAGTGGCCATAGGAAAGAGACTTCTGACTATTAAGCAGGTATGCATTATTTAGTGATTCTCTGAATGAGTGGCCATAGGAAAGAGACTTCTGACTATTAAGCAGGTATGCATTATTTAGTGATTCTCTGAATGAGTGGCCATAGAAAAGAGTCTCCTGACTACTCCACAGGTGTGCATTATTCAGTGAGTCTCTGAACGAAGGAATATAGGTAAATCCTGACTATTTCCCCAGGTGTGTACACTTAGTGAGGCTCTTAATGAGTGGCCATAGGAAAGAGACTTCTGACTATTAAGCAGGTATGCATTATTTAGTGATTCTCTGAATGAGTGGCCATAGGAAAGAGACTTCTGACTATTAAGCAGGTATGCATTATTTAGTGATTCTCTGAATGAGTGGCCATAAAATAGACTCCTGACTACATCACATTATTCAGTGACACTCCAAATTAGAGGCCACATGAAAAGTCTCCTGACTACTCCACAGGTGTGCATTATTCACTGAGGCTCTAAATGAGTGGTAGTATCAAATAGAATCCTGAGATTCTTCAGTTATATATCACTCAGTGAGGTATAAAATGACTGTCCATATAAAAATGCTCGACTATTACCCTGGTGTGCATTATTCAGTGACACTCCAAATTAGAGGCCACATGAAAAGTCTCCTGACTATTCCACAGGTGTGCATTATTCAGTGAGTCTTTGAATAATTGGCTGTATATAAAATAATTTTGAGTATTTTTAGATATATATGATTCCACTGAGGTTATGAATGTGTGTCCTAATAAAATAGACTCCAAATTATTCTCCAGGTGTGTATTACTCAGCGATACACAAAATTAGAGTTCATATGAAATAGACTCCTGACTACATCACATTATTCAGTGAGTCTCTGAACGAAGGAATATAGGTAAATCCTGACTATTTCCCCAGGTGTGTACACTTAGTGAGGCTCTTAATGAGTGGCCATAGGAAAGAGACTTCTGACTATTAAGCAGGTATGCATTATTTAGTGATTCACTGAATTAGAGGCCACATGAAACAGTCTCCTGACTATTCCACAGGTGTGCATTATTCAGTGACACTGAATTAGAGGCCACATGAAACAGTCTCCTGACTATTCCACAGGTGTGCATTATTCAGTGACACTGAATTAGAGGCCACATGAAACAGTCTCCTGACTATTCCACAGGTGTGTATTCTTCAGTGAGTTTCTGAAAGAGTCATCACATGACATAAACCTTGACTCTATCCTCTTGGCTATTTTTCAGTTCTGCATTGTCCACTGAGTCGCTGGGTGAAGAGTCATATCAAATAGTCTAGTGTCTATTCCACACTTGTGCATTATTCGGTAATGCTGTGATTGAGTGTCCATACCAAATAGACTCCTGGCTACTCAACAGGTGTGTTATTTTTGATTCTCCAAACTAATCACCATATGAAACAGGATGCTGCTATATTAAATATTTGTATTATTTAGTGAATTACTGAATGAATGTCTATATAAAATAGACACCTGACTATTGCTCCATTGTGAATTATTCAATAAGTCTAAGAGCTGGTTTTGAAAAGATCAACAAAATAGACAGACCACTAGCCAGACTGATAAAAAGAGAGAGAACAACCAAATAGATGCAATAAAAACGATAAAGGGAAATCACCACAGATTCCACAGAAATTCAAACCATCATCAGAGAATACTACAAACAACTCTATGCACATAAACTAGTAAATCAGGAAGAAATGGATAAATTCCTGACGCCTGTGTCCTCCCAAGCCTAAACCAGGAGGAAGCCGAAACTATGAATAGACCAATAACAAGGTCTGAAGTTGAGGCAGCAATTAAGAGCCTACCACACAAAAAGCCCAGGTCCAGATGGGTTCACAGCTGAATTCTACCAGACACACAAAGAGGATCTGGTACCATTCCTTCTGAAACTATTCCAAATAATCCAAAAAGAGGGAACCCTTCCCAAATCATTTTATGAGACCAACATCATCCTGATACCAAAACCTGGCAGAGACTCAACAAGAAAAAGAAAACTTCAGGCCAATATCCATGATGAACATAGATGCAAAATCTTCAATAAAATACTGGCAAACCGATTGCAACAGCACATTAAAAACTTATCCATCATGATCAAGTAGGATTCATCCTGGGATGCAAGGCTGGTTCAACATACGCAAGTCTATAAATGTAATTCACCACATAAACAGAAGCAAAACAAAATCACATGATTATCTCAATTGATGCAGAGAAGGCATTTGACAAAATTCAACAGCCCTTTATGCTAAAAACCCTCAATAAACTTGGTATTGATGGAACATATCTCAAAGTAATAAAAGCTATTTATGACAAACCAACAGCCAATATCATACTTAATGGGCAAAACTGGAAGCATTCCTTTGAAATCCGGCACTAGACAAGGATGCCCTCTCTCACCACTTCTATTCAACATAGTACTGGAAGTTCTAGCCAGAGCAATCAGGCAAGAAAAAGAAATAAAGGGTATTCAAATAGGAAAGGTGGAAGCCAAATTGTCTCTATTTGCAGACGACATGATAGTATACCTAGAAGACCCCACCAGCCCAAAAGCTCCTGCAACTGATAAGCAACTTCAGCAAAGTCTCAGGATATAAAATCAATGTTCAAAAATCACAAGCATTCCTATACACCAATAACAGACTTAAAGAGAACCAAATCAAGAACGAACTGCCATTCACAATTGCTATAAAGAAAATAAAATACCTAGGAATACAACTCACTAGGAATGTAAGGGACCTCTTTAAGGAAAACTACAAACAACTGCTCAACGAAATAAGAGAGGACACAAACAGATGGAGAAACATTCCATGTTCGTGGTTAGGAAGAATCAATATCGTGAAAATGGCTATACTGCCCAAAGTAATTTACACAATCAATGCTATCCCCATCAAACTACCATTGAATTTCTTCACAGAACTGGAAAAAACCACCATGAATTTCATATGGAACCAAAAAGAGCCCGCATAGCCAAGTCAATTCTCAGCAAAAAGAACACAGCGGAAGGCATCACGCTACCAGACTTCAAACTATACTACAAGGCTACAGTAATCAAAACAGCATGGTACTGTTACCAAAACAGAGATATAGACCAATGGAACAGAACAGAGGCATCGGAGGCAACACAACACATCTGCCACAACAATATTATCTTTGATAAACCAGACAAAAACAGGCAATGGGGAAAGGATTCCCTATTTAATAAATGGTGTTGGGAAAACTGGCTAGCCATGTGCAGAAAGCAGAAACTGGACCCCTTCCTGACACCTTACACTAAAATTAACTCCAGATGGATTAAAGACTTAAACATAAGACCTGACACCATAAAAACCCTAGAAGAAAATCTAGGCAAAACCATTCAGGACATAGGAGTAGGCAAGGACTTCATTAACAAAACACCAAAAGCATTGGCAACAAAAGCCAAAATAGACAAATGGGACCTAATCAAACTCCACAGCTTCTGCACGGCAAAAGAGACAGTCACTAGAGTGAATCGGCAACCATCAGAATGGGAAAAAATCTTTGCAGTTTACACATCTGACAAAGGGTTGATATCCAGAATTTACAAAGAACTCAAACAGATTTACAGGAAAAAACAAACAAGCCCATTCAAAAATGGGCAAAGGATATGAACAGAAACTTTACAAAAGAAGACATACATGAGGCCAACAAACATATGAAAACGTGCTCATCGTCATTGGTCATTAGAGAGATGCAAATCAAAACCACATTGAGATACCATCTCACGCCAGTTAGAATGGCGATCATTAAAAAATCTGGAGACAGCAGATGCTGGAGAGGATGTGGAGAAATAGGAACACTCTTACACTGTTGGTGGGAGTGTAAATTAGTTCAACCATTGTGGAAGACAGTGTGGCGATTCCTCAGGGACCTAGAAATAGAAATTCCATTTGACCCAGCAATCCCATTACTGGGTATCTATCCAAAGGACTATAAATCGTTCTACTATAAGGACACATGCACACGAATGTTCATTGCAGCACTGTTTACAATAGCAAAGACCTGGAACCAACCCAAATGCCCAACGATGATAGACTGGACTGGGAAAATGTGGCACATATACACCATGGAATATTATGCAGCAATCAAAATGATGAGTTTGTGTCCTTTGTAGGACATGGATGAATCTGAGAACATCATTCTCAGCAAACTGACACAAGAACAGAAAAGAAATACATATACTCACTCATAGGTGGGTGAGAAAAATAAGAACACATGGACACAGAGAGGCGGTCTACTATACACTGGGGACTGTTGGGGGAATGGGGAGGGACAGCGGGGGGCTGGGGGATAGCCTGGGGATGAATACCAAGTGTGGGTGAGGGGAGGAAAGCAGCAAATCACACTGCCATGTGTGTACCTATGAAACTTTGAATGGTAGACCATATAAAATAGACACCTGACTATTGCTCCATTGTGAATTATTCAATAAGGTTCTAAATGAGTGGCTATAGGAAAGAGAATTTTAACTTTTGTCAAGGTGTATGTTATTCAGTTAGGCCCTGAATATGTTGGTATAGGAAATAGAATTCTCAGTACAATAGAGGTGTTTCTTATTCAAGGAAGCTCTGAAATTGATGCCACATGTAATACCAACCTGAGTTTTTCCCAGTTATGTATTATTCACTGAGGCTCTAAATGAGTGGCTATAGGAAAGAGACTTCTGACTATTAAGCAGGTGTGCATTATTCACTGAGGCTCTGAAACTTTGGCCATATGAAATAGAATCCTTAGTATTGCCCCATTGTGCATTATTCGGTAATGCTGTGATTGAGTGTCCATATGAATTGGACACTGACTATTCCCAAGTTGTGTATTCCTCACTCAGGCTTTGAATTTGTGGCCATATCAAATAGTCTCCAGACTATTCCTTAGCTGTGCATTATTCACTGAGGCTCTAAATGAGTGGCTATAGGAAAGAGAATTTTAACTTTTGTCAAGGTGTATGTTATTCAGTTAGGCCCTGAATATGTTGGTATAGGAAATAGAATTCTCAGTACAATAGAGGTGTTTCTTATTCAAGGAATCTCTGAAATTGATGCCACATGTAATACCAACCTGAGTTTTTCCCAGTTATGTATTATTCACTGAGGCTCTAAATGAGTGGCTATAGGAAAGAGACTTCTGACTATTAAGCAGGTGTGCATTATTCACTGAGGCTCTGAAACTTTGGCCATATGAAATAGAATCCTTAGTATTGCCCCATTGTGCATTATTCACTGAGGCTCTGAAACTTTGGCCATATGAAATAGAATCCTTAGTATTGCCCCATTGTGCATTATTCACTGAGGCTCTGAAACTTTGGCCATATGAAATAGAATCCTTAGTATTGCCCCATTGTGCATTATTCGGTAATGCTGTGATTGAGTGTCCATATGAATTGGACACTGACTATTCCCAAGTTGTGTATTCCTCACTCAGGCTTTGATTTTGTGGCCATATCAAATAGTCTCCAGACTATTCCTTAGCTGTGCATTATTCACTGAGGCTCTAAATGAGTGGCTATAGGAAAGAGAATTTTAACTTTTGTCAAGGTGTATGTTATTCAGTTAGGCTCTGAATATGTGTCTACATGAAATAGACTCCTGACTACATCACATTATTCAGTGACACTGAATTAGAGGCCACATGAAACAGTCTCCTGACTATTCCACAGGTGTGCATTATTCACTGAGGCTCTAAATGAGTGGCTATAGGAAAGAGACTTCTGACTATTAAGCAGGTGTGCATTATTTAGTGATTCTCTGAATGAGTGGCCATAAAATAGACTCCAAATTATTCTCCAGGTGTGTATTATTGTATGAGACTCTGACTAAGTGGGCATAAAAAAGAGACTCAGCTGTATTGCCCATGTGTTTATTACCTACAGAGACTTTGAATGTGTAGCCATTTGAAGTAGACACTTGACTATTTTTGAGAAGAGTATTCTTCACAGAGGCCCTGAACGAGTGGCCATGTGAAAGAGATTCCTGCCTGAACAGATATACATATTATTCATTAAAACCCTGAAAGAATGGCCTTATGACTTAGAACACATTTTACTCAACAGGGGTGTGTTATCTTTTGATTCTCCAAACTAATCACCATATGAAACAGACAAGTGATTATTCCCCACATGTGCAGTATTCGAAACGGTTTTGTATGAGTGTCTATGTCAAATAGTCTCCTGACTCTGACACATGTGTGTATCATTCAGGGAGCTGCTTTATTTCGGGCTATTTTAAATAGGGTTCTGATTACTGCACAGCTGTTTTTTATGCACTGAAGCTCCGAATGACAGGCCATATGAAATAGAATCCTTAGTATTGCCCCATTGTGCATTATTCGGTAATGCTGTGATTGAGTGTCCATATGAATTGGACACTGACTATTCCCAAGTTGTGTATTCTTCAGTGAGATTCTGAATGAGTGACCACATAACATAAATCCTTGACTCTATCCTCCTGACTATTTTTAAGTTCTACATTGTCCACTGAGTCGCTGAGTGAAGAGCCATATCACACAGTCTCCAAACTTTTAATTAGCTGTGCATTATTCAGTGAGTCTCTGAATAAGTGGCTCTATATAATATAATCCTGAGTATTTTTCAGATATGTATGATTCATCACTGAGGTTCTGATTACGTGTTCCTCTGAAATACACTCCTGAGATTTTCATAGGTCTGTATTATTCTGTGAAGCTCTGAATGAGTGGCCATAAAATAGAGCCTCCTGAATGCTCCTCAGGCGTGCGTTTTTACATTCGGCTCTAAATGAGTGGCTATAGGAAAGAGAATTTTAACTTTTGTCAAGGTGTATGTTATTCAGTTAGGCCCATAATATGTTGGTATAGGAAATAGAATTCTCAGTACAATAGAGGTGTTTCTTATTCAAGGAATCTCTGAAATTGATGCCACATGTAATACCAACCTGAGTTTTTCCCAGTTATGTATTATTCACTGAGGCTCTGAAACTTTGGCCATATGAAATTGTTTCCTGACTTGTCCACAGGCATGTATTATTGACTCTGACTCTACATATTTGTTCATGTAAAATATAGAAGGGACTATTTCAAAGTTGTGTATTCCTCACTCAGGCTTTGAATTTGTGGCCATATCAAATAGTGTAGTGTCTATTCCACACGTGTGCATTATTCCCTGAGGCTGTAAATGAGAGGCTATATAAAGTAGACTCCTAACACTTCCCTAGGTGTGCCTTACTCATTGAGGCTCATTCTGTGTGACCATATGAAACAGGATGCTGCTATATTAAATATTTGTATTATTTAGTGAATTACTGTATGAGTGTCTATATGAAATAGACTGCTGAGTACTTTACATTTGTGCATTTTTCACTGAGGGAACGAGTCAGTGGCCATATAAATTGGAATCCAGACTAATTTACACGTGCATATTATCTACTGAGGTTATGAATGAGTGTCCTAATAAAATAGACTCCTGGCTACTCCACAGGTGTACAGTATTTACCAAGGCTCTGAATGAATGTCCATCAAAAATTGACTCCAAATTATTCTCCAGGTGTGTATTATTCAGTGAGGCTCAGAAGATATGGCCATATTAATTAGATTCCTTACAACATAAAGGGCCTGTTTGATTCACTGTGGCTCTGAATATGAGTCTACATGAAATAGACTCCTGACTACATCACATTATTCAGTGACACTCCGAATAAGAGGCCACATGAAAAAGTCTCCTGACTATTCCACAGGTGTGCATTATTTAGTGAGAGTCTGAATGAAGAGTTATAGGTAAATCCTGACTATTCCACAGGTGTGCATTATTTAGTGATTCTCTGAATGAGTGGCCATAGGAAAGAGTCTCCTGACTATTCCACAGGTGTGCATTATTTAGTGATTCTCTGAATGAGTGGCCATAGGAAAGAGACTTCTGACTATTCCACAGGTGTGCATTATTCCCTGAGGCTGTAAATGAGAGGCTATATAAAGTAGACTCCTAACACTTCCCTAGGTGTGCCTTACTCAGTGAGGCTCATTCTGTGTGACCATATGAAACAGGATGCTGCTATATTAAATATTTGTATTATTTAGTGAATTACTGTATGAGTGTCTATATGAAATAGACTGCTGAGTACTTTACATTTGTGCATTTTTCACTGAGGAACGAGTCAGTGGCCATATAAATTGAAATCCGGTTTAATCCACACGTGCATATTATCCACTGAGGTTATGAATGAGTGTCCTAATAAAATAGACTCCTGGCTACTCCACAGGTGTACATTATTTACTGAGGCTCTGAATGAATGTCCATCGAAAATAGACTCCAAATTATTCTCCAGGTGTGTATTATTCAGTGAGGATCAGAAGATGTGGCCATATTAATTAGATTCCTTACAACATAAAGGGCCTGTTTTATTCACTGTGGCTCTGAATATGTGTCTACATGAAATAGACTCCTGACTACATCACATTATTCAGTGACACTCCGAATTAGAGGCCACATGAAAAAGTCTCCTGACTATTCCACAGGTGTGCATTATTTAGTGAGACTCTGAATGAGGGGATAATGGTAAATCCTGACTATTTCCCCAGGTGTGTACACTTAGTGAGGCTCTTAACGAGTGGCCATAGGAAAGAGTCTCCTGACTATTCCACAGGTGTGCATTATTGAGTGAGACTCTGAATGACGGGATAATGGTAAATCCTGACTATTTCCCCAGGTGTGTACACTTAGTGAGGCTCTTAACGAGTGGCCATAGGAAAGAGACTTCTGAATATTAAGGAGGTGTGCATTATTTCGTGATTCCCTGAGTGAGTGGCCATAAAAAATAGACTCCAGGCTATATCACAAGTGTTTAATATTCAGTGAGGCTGTGAAAGAGGGGTTATATGAAACAGACTTCTAATTACTCCACATGTGCATTATTCACAGTTTGTCTGAATGAGTAACCATATGACATAGACTCCTTATTTTTATCCATGTGTGCATTAATCAAACAGGCTCTGTTTGAGTGTCCATACTAAATAGACTCCTGACACTGCCCGAGGTGTGTATTACTCAGTGATACACAAAATTCGAGTTCATATGAAATAGCCTCCTCATTATCATACAGGTGCATATCATTCAGCAAGGCACTTAATTCGTGGCTATGTTAAACAGCGTCCTGATTACTCCATAGAAGTTCACTGTTCACTGAATCTTTGAATGATAGACCATATAAAATAGACACCTGAGGACTCACAAGATGGCGTCGTTGAAGCGACTCAGGATTGCAGCTCTCAGTGAAGGCACAGAGGGTGAGTCCAAGCCGCATTCTCGGATGGACCTTTTCTACTCACAGAGCGTTGAAATTCCCAGGTGTGGGAGAGACACAGGACGCTAGTAGAGCCGGCTACTGCAGCAGTGGGACCCGGCCCGGAACTCACTGGTCTGTTTGCCGTGTTAAACCAGCAATCTGAGATTTGGAAGGGCAGATTGTCATGTCCATCTGATTGAACGGGACTTGGACAATGAGCCAGACCAGGAGATTTCTGGGAAGCGTGATCTGAGCCACTGCAGTGGGCAGTGGCATGGGAGATCACAGATCCCAGTGCCCAATCGGCAGGCTACTTGGGCGCCAGTGAGGGAGTCGATCTTTCAGCTTGGGGAAAGGAAGAGAGAGAGAGAGAGGATGCACTCTGAGGCAGGAGCTGGGTGATCGTGCTCGGCGGGTCCCACCCTCAGGGGGACAAGCAGGTCGGTGATTGGAGGTGCTCTGGGCTGAGATTTGCTGCTGGCATCTAGGACGGTGCAGCCCGCTGGGTTAGGGGCGTCCACCACTGCAGACGGACTCAATCTGCCCCTACTGAAGTACAGCCCAGGGCTGATGCAGCCTGCCATTGCTGAGGCAACCTGCCATAACAGAGAGACTCCACCAGGAGGGGAGCACTCCACAGCAGAAGGAGCCCAGCAGCAACAGGGCGGACCCGCTAGCAGGTCAGAGCCCCAGCAGGCAAATAGTGAATAGACTGCCTCCTGGTGGGGCAGAACAGTGCAACAGATACTCATAAAAAAAGCCCTAACTCCCTGAGACAGAGCATTTAAGGGGGAAAAAAAGGGTGGTGTTTAATGAGTTCTATTGCAGCAGATATAAACAACCTCCCAACAACACTGAATGAACAACGGAGCTCACACCTCAGCACTGGAGCTCCTATAAAGCACAGACCGTCTCCTCAAGCAAATCTGTGACCCCCGTATATCCAAAGAGTCACCCAAAAAAATGACTAATCAGACTGACATTTGGTGGGCATCATTCTGGAACAAAGACAGCAGAAGAAGAAACTGGTATTATCCCTCACTGTTCTGCAGCTGCTACAGGTATACCCCAGACAAGCAGGGCCTGGAGTGGACCTCAGCACTCATAAAGCAGAAGGGCTAGACAATTAGAAGAAAAACTAAGCAACAGAAATACTTCATCATCAACAATCTCAGCGCCAACACAGAGACCCAATTGAAAAATCAGCAACTACTAAGACGACAGGTGGATAAATCCATAAAGATGGGAAGAAACCAGCGCAAAAAGGAGAAAAACACCCGAAACCAAAACACCTCACCTCGTACAAAGGACCAAAACTCCTCACCAGCAAGGGAACAAAGCTGGAAGGAGAATGAGTGTGACAAAATGATGGAATCAGACTTCAGAAAGTGGATAATGAGAAACTTCAGTGAGCTAAAGGAACATGTTCTAAATCAATGCAAAGAAACTAAGAACCTAGAAAAAAGATTTGAAAAAAGATTCGAGGAATTGATATCAAGAATGGATAACTTAGAGAGGAATATGAACAATTTGAAGGAGCTAAAAACACAACATGAGAACCTCCTGAAGTATGCACAAGTTTCAACAGCTGAATTGACCAAGCAGAAAAAAGAATATCAGAAGTCAAAAATCAACTCAATGAAATAAAACGAGAAACCAAGATTAAAGAAAAAAGCACAAAAAAGAATGAACAAAATCTCCAAGAAATGTGGGACTACATGAAGAGACGCAACCTAGGTTTGATAGGTGTACCAGAATGTGATGAAGAGAATGAATCCAAGCTGGAAAACACTCTTCAGGATATTATCCAGGAAAATTTCCCCAACCTAGCAAGACAGGTCAATACTCAACTCCAGGAAATACAGAGGACACCCCAGAGATACTCCGCAAGAAGAGCAACCACAATGCACCTAATCGTCAGATTCACCAGGGTTGAAATGAAGGAGAAAATACTAAGGGCAGCCAGAGAGAAAGGTCGGGTCACCTACAAAGGGAAGCCCATCAGACTCACAGCAGATCTCTCGGCAGAGACTCTACAAGCCAGAAGAGAGTGGGGACCAATATTCAACATCCTTAAAGAAAAGAACTTTCAACCCAGAATTTCATATCCAGCCAAACTGAGCTGCAAAAGTGAAGGAAAAATAAAATCCTTCACGAACAAGCAAGTACTCAGAGATTTTGTCACCACTAGGCCTGCTTTACAAGAGCTCCTGAAAGAGGCACTACACATAGAAAGGAACAACCAGTGCCAGCCATCCTAAATGCATACCAAATGCTAAAGACCATCAACAAAATGAAAAATCTACATAAACCAATGGGCAAAACAGCCAGCTAGCATCAAAATGGCAGTATCAAATTCACACATAACAATAGTAACTGTAAATGTAAATGGGCTAAATGCACCAATCAAAAGACACAGACTGGCAAATTGGATAAAAAAACAAAAGCATTCAGTGTGCTGTATCCAGGAAACCCACCTCACACGCAAGGATACACAAAGGCTCAAAATAAAGGATGGAGGAAGATTTACCAAGCAAATGGACAGCAAAAAAAAGCAGGAGTTGCAATTCTCGTCTCTGATAAAATAGACTTTAAACCAACAAAGATCAAAAGGGACAAAGAAGGTCATTACATAATGGTAAAAGGATCGATACAACAAGAAGAGCTAACGATTCTACATATATATGGACCCAATGTAGGAGCACCCAGATATATAAGGCAAGTTCTCAATGACTTACAAAGAGACTTAGACTCCCACACAATAATGGTGTGAGACCTTAACACTCCACTCTCAAGAGCAGACAGATCAACCAGACAGAAAATTAACAAGGATATCCAGGACTTGAACTCAGATCTGGAACAATCAAACCTGATAGACATTTACAGAACTCTCCACCCAAAATCGACAGAATATAAATTCTTCTCAGCACCACATCACACCTACTCCAAAATTAACCACATCATTGGAAGGAAAGCACTCCTCAGCAAATGCAAAACAACTGAAATCATAACAAACAGTCTATCAGACCATAGTGCAATCAAGTTGGAACTCAGAATTCAGAAAATAACTCAGAACCGCACAGCTTCATGGAAACTGAACAACTGGCTCTTGAATGTTGATTGGATGAACAATAAAATGAAGACAGAAATAAAGAAGTTCTTTGAAACCAACGAGAATGAAGACACAACGTACCAGAACATCTGGGACACACTTAAAGCAGTGTGTAGAGGAAAATATATAGCAATAAGTGCCCACATGAGAAGAGTGGAGAGATCCAAAACTGACACCCTAACATCAAAATTGAAAGAGCAAGAGGAGCAAGATCAAAAAGCTCAAACCTAGCCAAGACAAGAAATAACTAAGATCAGAGCAGAACTGAAGGAGATAGAGACAAGAAAAACCCTTCAAATAATAAATAAATCCAAGAGCTGGTTTTTCGAAAAGATCAACAAAAAAGACAGACCACTAGCCAGACTGATAAAAAAGAAAAGAGAGAACAACCAAATAGATGCAATAAAAACGATAATGGAAATCACCACAGATTCCACAGAAATTCAAACCATCATCAGAGAATACTACAAACAACTCTATGCACATAAACTAGTAAACCAGGAAGAAATGGATAAATTCCTGGACGCCTGTGTCCTCCCAAGCCTAAACCAGGAGGAAGCTGAAACTATGAATAGACCAATAACAAGGTCTGAAGTTGAGGCAGCAATTAAGAGCCTACCACACAAAAAAAGCCCAGGTCCAGATGGGTTCACAGCTGAATTCTACCAGACACACAAAGAGGATCTGGTACCATTCCTTCTGAAACTATTCCAAATAATTGAAAAAAAGGGAACCCTTCACAAATCATTTTATGAGACCAACATCATCCTGATACCAAAACCCGGCAGAGACTCAACAAGAAAAGAAAACTTCAGGCCAATATTCATGATGAACATAGATGCAAAAATCTTCAATAAAATACTGGCAAACCGATTGCAACAGCACATTAAAAACTTATCCATCATGATCAAGTAGGATTCATCCCAGGGATGCAAGGCTGGTTCAACATACGCAAGTCTATAAATGTAATTCACCACATAAACAGAAGCAAAAACAAAAACCACATGATTATCTCAATTGATGCAGAGAAGGCATTTGACAAAATTCAACAGCCCTTTATGCTAAAAACCCTAAATAAACTTGGTATTGATGGAACATATCTCAACGTAATAAAAGCTATTTATGACAAACCAAAAGCCAATATCATACTTAATGGGCAAAAACTGGAAGCAATCCCTTTGAAATCCGGCACAAGACAAGGATGCCCTCTCTCACCACTCCTATTCAACATAGTACTGGAAGTTCTAGCCAGAGCAATCAGGCAAGAAAAAGAAATAAAGGGTATTCAAATAGGAAAGGTGGAAGCCAAATTGTCTCTATTTGCAGACGACATGATAGTATACCTAGAAGACCCCATCACCTCAGCTCAAAAGCTCCTGAAACTGATAAGCATCTTCTGCAAAGTCTCAGGATATAAAATCAATGTGCAAAAATCACAAGCATTCCTATACACCAATAACAGACTTAAAGAGAACCAAATCAAGAACGAACTGCCATTCACAATTGCTACAAAGAAAATAAAATACCTAGAAATACAACTCACAAGGAACGTAAGGGACCTCTTTATGGAAAACTACAAACCACTGCTCAACGAAATAATAGAGGACACAAACAGATGGAGAAACATTCCATGTTCGTGGTTAGGAAGAATCAATATCGTAAAAATGGCTATACTGCCCAAAGTAATTTACACAATCAATGCTATCCCCATCAAACTACCATTGAATTTCTTCACAGAACTGGAAAAAACCACCATGAATTTCATATGGAACCAAAAAGGAGCCCGCATAGCCAAGTCAATTCTAAGCGAAAAGAACACAGCGGGAGGCATCACACTACTAGACTTCAAACTATACTACAAGGCTACAGTAATCAAAACAGCATGGTACTGGTACCAAAACAGAGATATAGACCAATGGAACAGAACAGAAGCATCGGAGGCAACACAACATATCTACAACCATATTATCTTTGATAAACCAGACAAAAACAAGCAATGGGGAAAGGATTCCCTATTTAATAAATGGTGTTGGGAAAACTGGCTAGCCATGTGCAGAAAGCAGAAACTGGACCCCTTCCTGACACCTTACACTAAAATTAACTCCAGATGGATTAAAGACTTAAAGGTAAGACCTGACACCATAAAAACCCTAGAAGGAAATCTAGGCAAAACCATTCAGGACATAGGAGTAGGCAAGGACTTCATGAACAAAACACAAAAGCATTGGCAACAAAAGCCAAAATAGACAAATGGGACCTAAACAAACTCCACAGCTTCTGCACAGCAATAGAAACAGTCACTAGAGTGAATCGGCAACCATCAGAATGGGAAAAAATCTTTGCAGTTTACCCATCTGACAAAGGGCTGATATCCAGAATTTACAAAGAACTCAAACAGATTTACAGGAAAAAAACAAACAAGCCCATTCAAAAATGCGCAAAAGATATGAACAGACACTTTACAAAAGAAGACATACATGAGGCCAACAAACACATGAAAAAATGCTCATCATCACTGGTCATTAGAGAGATGCAAATAAAACCACACTGAGATACTATCTCACGCCAGTTATAATGGCGATCATTAAAAAATCTAGAGACAACAGATGCTGGAGAGGATGTGGAGAAATAGGAACACTCTTAAACTGTTGGTGGGAGTGTAAACTAGTTCAACCATTGTGGAAGACAGTGTGGCGATTCCTCAAGGACCTAGAAATAGAAATTCCATTTGACCCAGCAATCCCATTACTGGGTATATATTCAAAGGAGTATAAATCTTTCTACTATAAGGACACATGCACACGAATGTTCATTGCAGCACTATTTACAATAGCAAAGAACTGGAACCAACCCAAATGCCCAACGATGATAGACTGGACTGGGAAAATGTGGCCCATATACACCATGGGATATTATGCAGCAATCAAAAATGATGAGTGTGTGTCCTTTGTAAGTACATAGATGAATCTGGAGAACATCATTCTCAGCAAACTGACATAAGAACAAAAAAGAAATACCACATATACTCACTCATAGGTGGGTGAGAAAAATGAGAACACATGGACAGAGAGGGGTATACTACTCAATGGGGTCTATTGGGGGAATGGGGGAGGAACAGTGTGGGGTCCTAGGGAGGGATAGCCTGGGGATGAATGCCAAGTGTGGGTGAAGGGGAGGAAGGCAGCAAAACACACTGCCATGTGTGTACCTATGCAACTATCTTGCACGTTCTGCACATGTACCCCAAAACCTATAATGCAATAAAAATTAATAAAAAAGAAAGAAATAAAGTCCTGACTACATCACATTATTCAGTGACACTCCGAATTAGAAGCCACATGAAAAAGTCCCTGTCTATTCCACAGGTGTGCGTTATATAGTGAGACTCTTAATGAAGGGATATAGGTAAATGCTGCCTATTTCACCAGGTGTGTACACTTAGTGAGGCTCTTAACGAGTGGCCATAAGAAAGAGTCTCCTGACTATTACACAGGTGTGCATTATTGAGTGAGACTCTGAATGAGGGGATAATGGTAAATCCTGACTATTTCCCCAGGTGTGTACACTTAGTGAGGCTCTCAAGGAGTGGCCATAGGAAATAGAATTCTGACTATTCCAATAGTGTGCATTATTTAGAGATTCTATGAATTGTTAGGCATAAAAAAGACTCCAGGCTATATCACAAGTGTGAAACATTCATTGAGGCTGTGAAAGTGGGTCCATAAGAATCAGACTTCTAATATAAATTGGCATCTGGTCTAATCCACATGTGCATATTATCCACTGAGGTTATGAATGAGTGTCTTAATAAAATAGACTCCTGGCTAATCTACAGGTGTACATTATTTACCGAGGCTCTGAATGAATGTCCATTGAAAATAGACTCCAAATTATTCTCCAGGTGTGTATTATTTAGTTAGGATCAGAAGATGTGGCCATATTAATTAGATTCGTTACAACATAAAGAACCTGTTTTATTCACTGTGGCTCTGAATATGTGTCTACATGAAACAGACTCCTGACTACATCACTTTATTCAGTGACACTCCGAATTAGAGGCCACTTGAAAAATTCTCCTGACTATTCCACAGGTGTGCATTATTGAGTGAGACTCTGAATAAAGGGATATAGGTAAATATTTCCGCAGGTTTGTACACTTAGTGAGGCTCTTATCGAGGGGTCATAGGAAACAGACTTCTGACTATTAAGCAGGTGTGCATTATTTAGTGATTTTCTGAATGAGTGGCCATAAGAAATAGACTCCAGACTATATCACAAGTGTGTAATATTCAGTGAAGCTGTGAAAGAGGGGCCATATGAAACAGAATTCTAATTACTCCTCATGTGCATTATTCAGTTTGTCTGAATGAGTAGCCATATGACATAGACTCCTCATTATTATCCATATCTGCATTAATCAAACAGGCTCTGTTTGAGTGTCCATACCAAATAGACTCCTGACACTGCCCGAGGTGTGTATTAGTCACCGATACACAAAATGAGAGTTCATATGAAATAGCCTCCTGATTATCATACCGGTGCATATCATTCAGCAAGGCAATTAATTCGTGGCTTTGTTAAACAGCGTCCTGATTACTCCATAGAAGTTCACTCTTCAATGAAACTTTGAATGATAGACCATATAAAATAGACACCTGACTATTGCTCCATTGTGAATTATTCAATAATGTTCTAAATGAGTGATAGTATAAAATAGAATCCTGAGGATTCTTCAGTTATATATCACTCAGTGAGGAATAAAATGACTGTCCATATAAAAAATGCTCGACTATTACCATGGTGTGCATTATTCACTGAGGCTCTAAATGAGTGGCTACATAGACGCTTAAATCTTGCTTTGTTGTGTATTATTGTATGAGTCTCTGACTAAGTGGCATAAATAAGAGCCTCAGGTGTATTGCCCATGTGTTCAATATGTACAGAGACTTTGAATGTGTAGCCATTTGAAGTAGACACTTGACTATTTTTGAGAAGAGTATTCTTCACAGAGGCCCTGAACGAGTGGCCATGTGAAAGAGATTCCTGACTGATCAGATATACATATTATTCACTAAAACACTGAAAGGGTGGCCTTATGACTTAGAACTCATTTTACTCAACAGATGTGTGTTATTTTTGATTCTCCAAACTAATCACCATATGAAACAGACTAGTGATTATTCCCCACATGTGCAGTATTCAAAAGAGATTTGTATGAGTGTCTATGTCAAATAGTCTCCTGACTCTGACACATTTGTGTATCATTCAGGGAGCTACTTAATTTGGGGCTACCTTAAATAGGGTCCTGACTACTCCACAGCTAAAACAGCTGTGAGGTGGTTTATGCACTGAAGCTCTGAATGAGAGGCCATATGTTAGAGACTCCTTACTATTGCTTCATTGTGCATTATTCAGTAATGCTTTGATTGAGTGTCCATATGACTTGGACACTGATTATTCCCAAGGTGTGTATTCCTCAGTGAGTTCCTGAACGAGTGATCACATAACATAAACCTTTGACTCTATCCTCTTGGCTATTTTTCAGTTCTGCATTGTCCACTGAGTCGCTGGGTGAAGAGTCATATCAAATAGTCTCCAGACTTTTCCTTAGCTGTGCATTATTCAGTGAGTCTCTGAATAAGTGGCTCTATATAATATAATCCTGAGTATTTTTCAGATACATATGATTCTTCACTGAGGTTCTGAATAAGTGTCTGTGTGAAATACACTCCTGACGTTTTCATAGGTCTGCATTATTCTGTGAAGCTCTGAATGAGTGGCCATAAAATAGAGCCTCCTGAATGCTCCTCAGGCATGCGTTTTTACATACGGCTCTAAATGAGTGGCTATACGAAAGAGAATTTTAACTTTTCTCAAGGTGTATATTATTCAGTTAGGCCCTGAATATGTTGGTATAGGAAATAGAAATAGAATTCTGACTACAATAGAGGTGTTTCTTTTTTTTTTTTCAGGTGGAGTTTCTTGGAAGTTTAGAAGTGAAATCTTACTACCTCTTTTATTTTTATTAAAAATAAATTTAGAAGAGAAAAAGGAGATTTTTTTTTAGGGAAAGAGAGGAAGGAAAAAAAAGGGAGAGAGAACAGGAATATTGCTTTTAATGGGTATTAATAATGGCTGATCATTATTTTGTGTATTTAAAGTGGAGAATGTATATTTTATTTATCTAAAGTGTAGAGTTCTACAAGTGCTTATTAAGGTTACTTGTTACTGATCTGAGTTCAGATTCTGGATATCCTTATTAATTTTCTGTTTCGTTGAGTCTGAATCTCTTTATGGGTCTTATGTATCTGGGTGTTAGGATGCATTGATCCTTATACCACTCTACCTTTGTTGGTTTGAATTCTGTTTTATCAAATGCATGGATTGCAACTCCTTTTTGTTTATTTATTTGTTTTTGTTCTCTATTTGGTTGGTAAATCTTTCTCCAACCCTTTGTTTTTAGTCTTTGTGTATCTCTGGATATAAAATGGGTCTGGATATAGTATACCGTTAGGTTTTGGCTGTATCTTTTAATTAGAAAATTTAGTCGATTTCAATTTAAGATTACTGCCATTTCATGTTAACTGGCTATTTTATCCATTTGTTGATGTAAATTCTTTACATTAATGCTCTTCACTTTTTGGTATATTTTTAGAAAGGCCAATACTGGTTGTTCCCTTCTGTGCATAATGCTTCTTTCAGAAGTTTTTGTAAAGCAGGCCTGGTGGTAATAAAATCTCTGAGTACTTGCTTGTTCATAAAATATTTTATTTTTCCTTCAATTGTGAAGCTTAGTTTGGCAGGATATGAAATTCTGGGCGGAAAGTTCTGTTCTTTAAGGATGTTAAATATCGGCCCCCACTCTCTTCTGGCTTGCAGGGTTTCTACTGAGAGATCAGCTGTAAGTCTAATAGGCTTCCCTTTGTGGGTAACCTGACCTTTCTCTCTGGCTGCCCTTAGTATTTTCTCCTTTGTTTCAACCCTGGTGAATCTAATGATTATGTGTCTTGGGGTTGCTCTTCTTAAAGAATATCTTTGTGGTGTTCTCTGTATTAACTGAGGTTGAATGGTATCCTGCTTTGCTAGGTTGGGAAAATTCTCCTGAATAATCTCATGAAGATTATTTTCCAGCTGGGATTCATTCTCTCCATCACATTCAGGTACACCTATCAAACGTAAATTAGGTCTTTTCACATAGTCCCATAATACTTGGAGACTTTGCTCATTTCTTTTTATCCTTTTTTCTCTATTCTTGTCTTTTCATTCCATTTCATTAAGTCGGTCTTCGACCTCTAATATCCTTTCTTCTGCTTGATCCATTCGGCTATTCAAACTTGTGCATATTTCACTAAGTTCTCTTGTTGTATTTTTCAACTCCATTAGTTCATTTATATTCCTCTCTATATTGTCGATTCTTTGGAACATTTCGTCTAATCTTTTTTCAAAGTTCTTAGTTTCTTCACATTGGGTTAGAACAAGTTGTTTCAATTCCAGAAGTTTTTTGCCATCCACCTTCTAAAGCCTCCTTCAGATACTGGAACACAATCCTCTTCCATTAGGGCTTGTTCCGTTGCTGATGAGGAATTACTATCCCCTGTAGAGGGAGAGGGGTTCTGACTTTCAGTTTTCTCGGCCTTTTTAGGCTGCTTTTTTCCCTTTATTGTGTATTTATCCATCTGATGTCTTTACAATTAGCGCCTTTCTGATTAAGTTCCTGAGAGGATGTCCAATTTATTGATTCCCAGTGCTGGAATCGGAGCAACCCACTGCGCCGGCCAAAACAACAGCGATAAGACTGATGGTGCTCTTCTGCCTGGGAATCTCCAGTCTGGCTTCCTTCTTGAGTCCGCAACAAGGGACTCTGCTTTCCTGGAGCTCCAAACACCAGTCAGTAGGGGAACCAGTACCGCTCACTGTGCACGAAGAGCTCCCGCGCCGAGGCGACGACAAAACCGCTGCACCGGCCACAGAAGTCGCGCTGGTGACCCGCGGGGTTTCTCCACTGGAAATCTTCTGATCCGTGGGCGACAAAAATTCCTCTGAAAATGTGGTATCCTCACGTTTTCCGAGCTTTCACTGGGAGCTATAATCCCGAGCTCTTAGCGATCAGCCATTTTTCTAGAGGTGTTTCTTATTCACGGAAGCTCTGAAATTGATGCCACATGTAATACCGTCCTGATTGTTTCCCAAATATGTATTATTCACTGAGGCTCTGAAACTTTGGCCATATGAAATTGTTTCCTGACTTTTCCACAGGTGTGTATTATTGACTCTGACTCTAAGTAATTGGGCATGTAAAATAGAGAAGGGACTATTCCAAAGTTGTGTATTCCTCACTCAGGCTTTGATTTTTGGCCATATCAAATAGTCTAGTGTCTAATCCACACTTGTGCATTATTCCCTGAAGATGTAAATGAGAGGCTATATAAAGTAGACTCCTAACACTTCCCTAAGTGTGCCTTACTCAGTGAGGCTCGTTTTGTGTGACCATATGAAACAGGATGCTGCTATATTAAATATTTGTATTATTTAGTGAATTACTGAATGAGTGTCTATATGAAATAGACTGCTGAGTACTTTACATTTGTGCATTTTTCACTGAGGTTACGAGTCAGTGGCCATATAAATTGGAATCCAGACTAATCCACACGTGCATATTATCCACTGAGGTTATGAATGTGTGTCCTAATAAAATAGACTCCTGGCTACTCCACAGGTGTACATTATTTACCAAGGCTCTGAATGAATGTCCATCGAAAATAAACTCCAAATTATTCTCCAGGTGTGTATTATTCAGTGAGGCTCAGAAGATGTGGCCATATTAATTAGATTCCTTAGAAAATAAAGGGCCTGTTTGATTCACTGTGGCTCTGAATATGAGTCTTCATGAAATAGACTCCTGACTACATCACATTATTCAGTGACACTCCGAGTTAGTGGCCACATGAAAAAGTCTCCTGACTATTCCACAGGTGTGCATTATTTAGTGAGAGTCTGAATGAAGGGATATAGGTAAATCATGACTATTTCCCCATGTTTGTACACTTAGTGATGCTCTTAACGAGTGCCCATAAAAGAGTCTCCTGACTATTCCACAGGTGTGCATTATTGAGTGAGACTATGAATGAGGGAATAATAGTAAATCCTGACTATTTCCCCAGGTGTGTACACATAGTGAGGCTCTTAACGAGTGGCTATAGGAAAGAGACTTCTGACTATTCCACAGGTGTGCATTATTTAGTGATTCTTTAAATTGGTGGCCATAAAAAATAGACTCAAGGATATGTCACAACTGTGAAATATTCATTGAGGCTGTGAAAGTGGGTCCATAAGAATCAGACTTGTACTATAAATTGGAATCCAGTCTAATCCACATGTGCATATTATCCACTGAGGTTATGAATAAGTTTCTTAATAAAATAGACTCCTGGCTACTCCACAGGTGTACACTATTTACCGAGGCTCTGAATGAATGTCCATCGAAAATAGACTCCAAATTATTCTCCAGGTGTGTATTATTCAGTGAGGCTCAGAAGATATGGCCATATTAATTAGATTCCTTAGAACATAAAGGGCCTGTTTGATTCACTGTGGCTCTGAATATGAGACTACATAAAATAGACTTCTGACTACATCACGTTATTCAGTGACACTCCGAATTAGAGGCCACATGAAAAAGCCTCCTGACTATTCCACAGGAGTGCATTATTTAGTGAGACTCTGAATGAATGGATATAGGTAAATCCTGACTATTTCCCCAGGTGTGTACACTTAGTGAGGCTCTTAACGAGTGGCCATAGAAAAGAGTCTCCTGACTAATACACAAGTGTGCATTATTGAGTGAGACTCTGAATGAGGGGATAATCGTAATTTTTGAATCTTTCCCCAGGTGTGTACACTTAGTGAGGCTCTTAACCAGTGGCCATAGGAAAGAGACTTCAGACTATTAAGCAGGTGTGCATTATTTAGTGATTCTTTGAATTGGTGGCCATAAAAAATAGACTCCAGACTATACCACAAGTGTGTAATATTCAGTGAGGCTGTGAAAGAGGGGCCATATGAAACAGACTTCTATTTACTCCACCTGTGCATTATTCACAGTTTGTCTGAATGAGCAGCCATATGACATAGACTCCTCATTATTGTTCATGTGTCCATTAATCAAACAGGCTCTATTTGAGTGTCCATACAAAATAGACTCCTGACTACATCACATTATTCAGTGAGGCTGTGAAAGAGGGCCATATGAAACAGGATGCTGCTATATTAAATATTTGTATTATTTAGTGAATTACTGAATGAGTGTCTATGTCAAATAGTCTCCTGACTCTGACACATGTGTGTTTCATTCAGCAAGGCACTTAATTCGTGGCTATGTTAAACAGCGTCCTGATTACTCCATAGAAGTTCACTGTTGACTGAAACTTTGAATGATAGACCATATAAAATAGACACCTGACTATTGCTCCATTGTGAATTATTCAATAAGGTTCTAAATGAGTGGTAGTATCAAATAGAATCCTGAGGATTCTTCAGTTATATATCACTCAGTGAGGCATAAAATGACTGTCCATATAAAAAATGCTCGACTATTACCCTGGTGTGCATTATTCACTGAGGCTCTAAATGAGTGGCTACATGAAGTAGACTCTTAAATCTTCCTTTGTTGTGTATTATTGTATGAGTCTCTGACTAAGTGGGCATAAAAGAGACTCAGGTGTATTGCCCATGTGTTCATTACATACAGAGACTTTGAATGTGTAGCCATTTGAAGTAGACACTTGACTATTTTTGAGAAGAGTATTCTTCACAGAGGCCCTGAATGAGTGGCCATGTGAAAGAGATTCCTGACTGATCAGATATACATATTATTCACTAAAACACTGAAAGAGTGGCCTTATGACTTAGAACCCATTTTACTCAACAGGTGTGTGTTATTTTTGATTCTCCAAACTAATCACCATATGAAACAGACTAGTGATTATTCCCCACATGTGCAGTATTCAAAACGGTTTTGTATGAGTGTCTATGTCAAATAGTCTCCTGACTCTGACACATGTGTGTATCATTCAGGGAGCTGCTTAATTTGGGGCTACCTTAAATAGGGTCCTGACTACTCCACAGCTTAAACAGCTGTGAAGTAGTTTATGCACTGAAGCTCTGAATGACAGGCCATATGATAGAGACTCCTTACTATTGCCCCATTGTGCATTATTCGGTAATGCTGTGATTGAGTGTCCATATGACTTGGACACTGATTATTCCCAAGGTGTGTATTCTTCAGTGAGTTCCTGAACGAGTGATCACATAACATAAACTTTGACTCTATCCTCTTGGCTATTTTTCAGTTCTGCATTGTCCACTGAGTCGCTGGGTGAAGAGTCATATCAAATAGTCTCCAGACTATTCCTTAGCTGTGCATTATTCAGTGAGTCTCTGAATAAGTGGCTGTATATAATATAATCCTGAGTATTTTTCAGATATATATGATTCCTCACTGAGGTTCTGAATAAGTGTCCGTGTGAAATACACTCCTGACGTTTTCATAGGTCTGTATTATTCTGTGAAGCTCTGAATGAGTGGCCATAGGAAAGAGTCTCCTGACTATTCCACAGGTGTGCATTATTTAGTGATTCTCTGAATGAGTGTCTATATGAAAGAGAATTTTAACTTTTCCCAAGGTGTATGTTATTCAGTTAGGCCCTGAATATGTTGGTATAGGAAATAGAATTCTGACTACAATAGAGGTGTTTCTTATTCAAGGAAGCTCTGAAATTGATGCCACATGTAATACCGTCCTGAGTGTTTCCCAGGTATGTATTATTCACTGAGGCTCTGAAACTTTGGCCATATGAAATTGTTTCCTGACTTGTCCACAGGCGTGTATTATTGACTCTGACTCTAAATATTTGGGCATGTAAAATAGAGAAGGGACTATTCCAAAGTTGTGTATTCCTCACTCAGGCTTTGATTTTGTGGCCATATCAAATAGTCTAGTGTCTATTCCACACTTGTGCATTATTCCTGAGGCTGTAAATGAGAGGCTATATAAAGTAGACTCCTAACACTTCCCTAGGTGTGCCTTACTCAGTGAGGCTCATTTTGTGTGACCATATGAAACAGGATGCTGCTATATTAAATATTTGTATTATTTAGTGAATCTTTGAATGAGTGGCCATAGGAAAGAGACTTCTGACTATTCCACAGGTGTGCATTATTCAGTGAGGCTCATTTTGTGTGACCATATGAAACAGACTTCTAATTACTCCACATGTGCATATTATCCACTGAGGTTATGAATGAGTGTCCTAATAAAATAGACTCCTGGCTACTCCACAGGTGTACATTATTTACCAAGGCTCTGAATGAATGTCCATTGAAAATAGACTCCAAATTATTCTCCAGGTGTGTATTATTCAGTGAGGCTCAGAAGATGTGGCCATATTAATTAGATTCCTTACAACATAAAGGGCCTGTTTGATTCACTGTGGCTCTGAATATGAGTCTACATGAAATAGACTCCTGACTACATCACATTATTCAGTGACACTCCGAATTAGAGGCCACATGAAAAAGTCTCCTGACTATTCCACAGGTGTGCATTATTTAGTGAGACTCTGAATGAAGGGATATAGGTAAATCCTGACTATTTCCCCAGGTGTGTACACTTAGTGAGGCTCTTAACGAGTGGCCATAGGAAAGAGTCTCCTGACTATTCCACAGGTGTGCATTATTGAGTGAGACTCTGAATGAGGGGATAATGGTAAATCCTGACTATTTCCCCAGGTGTGTACACTTAGTGAGGCTCTTAACGAGTGGCCATAGGAAAGAGACTTCTGACTATTCCACAGGTGTGCATTATTTAGTGATTCTCTGAATTTGTGGCCATAGGAAAGAGTCTCCTGACTATTCCACAGGTGTGCATTATTCACTGAGGCTCTGAAACTTTGGCCATATGAAATAGACTCCTGACTACATCACATTATTCAGTGAGGCTCATTTTGTGTGACCATATGAAACAGACTTCTAATTACTCCACACGTGCATATTATCCACTGAGGTTATGAATGAGTGTCCTAATAAAATAGACTCCTGGCTACTCCACAGGTGTACATTATTTACCAAGGCTCTGAATGAATGTCCATCGAAAATAGACTCCAAATTATTCTCCAGGTGTGTATTATTCAGTGAGGCTCAGAAGATGTGGCCATATTAATTAGATTCCTTACAACATAAAGGGCCTGTTTGATTCACTGTGGCTCTGAATATGAGTCTACATGAAATAGACTCCTGACTACATCACATTATTCAGTGACACTCCGAATTAGAGGCCACATGAAAAAGTCTCCTGACTATTCCACAGGTGTGCATTATTTAGTGAGACTCTGAATGAAGGGATATAGGTAAATCCTGACTATTTCCCCAGGTGTGTACACTTAGTGAGGCTCTTAACCAGTGGCCATAGGAAAGAGTCTCCTGACTATTCCACAGGTGTGCATTATTGAGTGAGACTCTGAATGAGGGATAATGGTAAATCCTGACTATTTCCCCAGGTGTGTACACTTAGTGAGGCTCTTAACGAGTGGCCATAGGAAAGAGACTTCTGACTATTCCACAGGTGTGCATTATTTAGTGATTCTCTGAATGAGTGGCCATAGGAAAGAGTCTCCTGACTATTCCACAGGTGTGCATTATTCACTGAGGCTCTGAATGAATGTCCATCGAAAATAGACTCCAGACTATATCACAAGTGTGAAATATTCATTGAGGCTGTGAAAGAGGGCCATATGAAACAGACTTCTAATTACTCCACATGTGCATATTATCCACTGAGGTTATGAATGAGTGTCTTAATAAAATAGACTCCTGGCTACTCCACAGGTGTACATTATTTACCAAGGCTCTGAATGAATGTCCATCGAAAATAGACTCCAAATTATTCTCCAGGTGTGTATTATTCAGTGAGGCTCAGAAGATGTGGCCATATTAATTAGATTCCTTAGAACATAAAGGGCCTGTTTGATTCACTGTGGCTCTGAATATGAGTCTACATGAAATAGACTCCTGACTACATCACATTATTCAGTGACACTCCGAATTAGAGGCCACATGAAAAAGTCTCCTGACTATTCCACAGGTGTGTATTATTGAATGAGTCTCTGACTATTCCACAGGTGTGCATTATTAGTGAGACTCTGAATGAAGGGATATAGGTAAATCCTGACTATTTCCCCAGGTGTGTACACTTAGTGAGGCTCTTAACGAGTGGCCATAGGAAAGAGTCTCCTGACTATTCCACAGGTGTGCATTATTGAGTGAGACTCTGAATGAAGGGATATAGGTAAATTCTGACTATTTCCCCAGGTGTGTACACTTAGTGAGGCTCTTAACGAGTGGCCATAGGAAAAAGTCTACTGACTATTCCACAGGTGTGCATTATTTAGTGATTCTCTGAATGAGTGGCCATAGGAAAGAGTCTCCTGACTATTCCACAGGTGTGCATTATTCACTGAGGCTCTGAATGAATGTCCATCGAAAATAGACTCCAGACTATATCACAAGTGTGAAATATTCATTGAGGCTGTGAAAGAGGGCCATATGAAACAGACTTCTAATTACTCCACATGTGCATATTATCCACTGAGGTTATGAATGAGTGTCTTAATAAAATAGACTCCTGGCTACTCCACAGGTGTACATTATTTACCGAGGCTCTGAATGAATGTCCATCGAAAATAGACTCCAAATTATTCTCCAGGTGTGTATTATTCAGTGAGGATCAGAAGATGTGGCCATATTAATTAGATTCCTTACAACATAAAGGGCCTGTTTTATTCACTGTGGCTCTGAATATGTGTCTACATGAAATAGACTCCTGACTACATCACATTATTCAGTGACACTCCGAATTAGAGGCCACATGAAAAGACTTCTGACTATTCCACAGGTGTGCATTATTGAGTGAGACTCTGAATGAAGGGATATAGGTAAATCCTGACTATTTCCCCAGGTGTGTACACTTAGTGAGGCTCTTAATGAGTGGCCATAGGAAAGAGTCTCCTGACTATTCCACAGGTGTGCATTATTCAGTGACACTCCGAATTAGAGGCCACATGAAAAGTCTCCTGACTATTCCACAGGTGTGCATTATTTAGTGAGACTCTGAATGAAGGGATATAGGTAAATCCTGACTATTTCCCCAGGTGTGTACACTTAGTGAGGCTCTTAACGAGTGGCCATAGGAAAGAGACTTCTGACTATTAAGCAGGTGTGCATTATTTAGTGATTCTCTGAATGAGTGGCCATAAAAATAGACTCCAGACTATATCACAAGTGTGTAATATTCAGTGAGGCTGTGAAAGAGGGCCATATGAAACAGACTTCTAATTACTCCACATGTGCATTATTCACAGTTTGTCTGAATGAGTAGCCATATGACATAGACTCCTCATTATTATCCATGTGTGCATTAATCAAACAGGCTCTGTTTGAGTGTCCATATGACTTGGACACTGATTATTCCCAAGGTGTGTATTCTTCAGTGAGTTCTGAACGAGTGATCACATAACATAAACCTTGACTCTATCCTCTTGGCTATTTTTCAGTTCTGCATTGTCCACTGAGTCGCTGGGTGAAGAGTCATATCAAATAGTCTCCTGACTCTGACACATGTGTGTATCATTCAGCAAGGCACTTAATTCGTGGCTATGTTAAACAGCGTCCTGATTACTCCATAGAAGTTCACTGTTCACTGAAACTTTGAATGATAGACCATATAAAATAGACACCTGACTATTGCTCCATTGTGAATTATTCAATAAGGTTCTAAATGAGTGGTAGTATCAAATAGAATCCTGAGGATTCTTCAGTTATATATCACTCAGTGAGGCATAAAATGACTGTCCATATAAAAAATGCTCGACTATTACCCTGGTGTGCATTATTCACTGAGGCTCTAAATGAGTGGCTACATGAAGTAGACTCTTAAATCTTCCTTTGTTGTGTATTATTGTATGAGTCTCTGACTAAGTGGGCATAAAAAGAGACTCAGGTGTATTGCCCATGTGTTCATTATGTACAGAGACTTTGAATGTGTAGCCATTTGAAGTAGACACTTGACTATTTTTGAGAAGAGTATTCTTCACAGAGGCCCTGAATGAGTGGCCATGTGAAAGAGATTCCTGACTGATCAGATATACATATTATTCACTAAAACACTGAAAGAGTGGCCTTATGAAATAGAACCCATTTTACTCAACAGGTGTGTGTTATTTTTTGATTCTCCAAACTAATCACCATATGAAACAGACTAGTGATTATTCCCACATGTGCAGTATTCAAAGGTTTTGTATGAGTGTCTATGTCAAATAGTCTCCTGACTCTGACACATGTGTGTATCATTCAGGGAGCTGCTTAATTTGGGGCTACCTTAAATAGGGTCCTGACTACTCCACAGCTTAAACAGCTGTGAAGTAGTTTATGCACTGAAGCTCCGAATGACAGGCCATATGATAGAGACTCCTTACTATTGCCCCATTGTGCATTATTCGGTAATGCTGTGATTGAGTGTCCATATGACTTGGACACTGATTATTCCCAAGGTGTGTATTCTTCAGTGAGTTCCTGAACGAGTGATCACATAACATAAACCTTGACTCTATCCTCTTGGCTATTTTTCAGTTCTGCATTGTCCACTGAGTCGCTGGGTGAAGAGTCATATCAAATAGTCTCCAGACTATTCCTTAGCTGTGCATTATTCACTGAGGCTCTAAATGAGTGGCTACATGAAGTAGACTCTTAAATCTTCCTTTGTTGTGTATTATTGTATGAGTCTCTGACTATTCCACAGGTGTGCATTATTCACTGAGGCTCTGAATGAATGTCCATCGAAAATAGACTCCAGACTATATCACAAGTGTGAAATACACTCCTGACGTTTTCATAGGTCTGTATTATTCTGTGAAGCTCTGAATGACAGGCCATATGATAGAGACTCCTTACTATTGCCCCATTGTGCATTATTCACTGAGGCTCTAAATGAGTGGCTATACGAAAGAGAATTTTAACTTTTCCCAAGGTGTATGTTATTCAGTTAGGCCCTGAATATGTTGGTATAGGAAATAGAATTCTGACTACAATAGAGGTGTTTCTTATTCAAGGAAGCTCTGAAATTGATGCCACATGTAATACCATCCTGAGTGTTTCCCAGGTATGTATTATTCACTGAGGCTCTGAAACTTTGGCCATATGAAATTGTTTCCTGACTTGTCCACAGGTGTGTATTATTGACTCTGACTCTAAATATTTGGGCATGTAAAATAGAGAAGGGACTATTCCAAAGTTGTGTATTCCTCACTCAGGCTTTGATTTTGTGGCCATATCAAATAGTCTAGTGTCTATTCCACACTTGTGCATTATTCCCTGAGGCTGTAAATGAGAGGCTATATAAAGTAGACTCCTAACACTTCCCTAGGTGTGCCTTACTCAGTGAGGCTCATTTTGTGTGACCATATGAAACAGGATGCTGCTATATTAAATATTTGTATTATTTAGTGAATTACTGAATGAGTGTCTATATGAAATAGACTGCTGAGTACTTTACATTTGTGCATTTTTCACTGAGGTTATGAATGAGTGTCTAATAAAATAGACTCCTGACTACATCACATTATTCAGTGAGGCTCATTTTGTGTGACCATATGAAACAGACTTCTAATTACTCCACATGTGCATATTATCCACTGAGGTTATGAATGAGTGTCCTAATAAAATAGACTCCTGGCTACTCCACAGGTGTACATTATTTACCAAGGCTCTGAATGAATGTCCATTGAAAATAGACTCCAAATTATTCTCCAGGTGTGTATTATTCAGTGAGGCTCAGAAGATGTGGCCATATTAATTAGATTCCTTACAACATAAAGGGCCTGTTTGATTCACTGTGGCTCTGAATATGTGTCTACATGAAATAGACTCCTGACTACATCACATTATTCAGTGACACTGAATTAGAGGCCACATGAAAAGTCTCCTGACTATTCACAGGTGTGCATTATTCAGTGACACTGAATTAGAGGCCACATGAAAAAGTCTCCTGACTATTCCATAGATATGCATTATTTAGTGAGATTCTGAATGAAGGGATATAGGTAAATCCTGACTATTTCCCAGGTGTGTACACTTAGTGAGGCTCTTAAGGAGTGACCATAGGAGAGAGTCTACGGACTATTTCACAGGCATGCATTATTTAGTCATTCTCTGAATGAGTGGCCATAGGAAAGAGTCTCCTGACTATTCCACAGGTGTGCATTATTTAGTGAGGCTCTTAACGTGCGGCCATAGGAAAGAGACTTCTGATTATTCCAGAGGTGTGCATTATTTAGTGATTCTTTGAATGGATGGCCATAAAAAATAGACTCCAGACTATATCACAAGTGTATAATATTAAGTGAGGCTCTTAATGAGTGGCCATAAAAATAGACTCAGACTATATCACAAGTGTGTAATATTCAGTGAGGCTCATTTTGTGTGACCATATGAAACAGACTTCTAATTACTCCACATGTGCATATTATCCACTGAGGTTATGAATGAGTGTCTTAATAAAATAGACTCCTGGCTACTCCACAGGTGTACATTATTTACCAAGGCTCTGAATGAATGTCCATCGAAAATAGACTCCAAATTATTCTCCAGGTGTGTATTATTCAGTGAGGATCAGAAGATGTGGCCATATTAATTAGATTCCTTAGAACATAAAGGGCCTGTTTTATTCACTGTGGCTCTGAATATGTGTCTACATGAAATAGACTCCTGACTACATCACATTATTCAGTGGCACTCATTATTAGAGGCCACATGAAAAGTCTCCTGACTATTCCACAGGTGTGCATTATTTAGTGAGACTCTGAATGAAGGGATATAGGTAAATCCTGACTATTTCCCCAGGTGTGTACACTTAGTGAGGCTCTTAATGAGTGGCCATAGGAAAGAGTCTCCTGACTATTCCACAGGTGTGCATTATTGAGTGAGACTCTGAATGAGGGGATAATGGTAAATCCTGACTATTTCCCCAGGTGTGTACACTTAGTGAGGCTCTTAACGAGTGGCCATAGGAAAGAGACTCCTGACTATTAACAGGTGTGCATTATTTAGTGATTCTCTGAATGAGTGGCCATAAAAATAGACTCCAGACTATATCACAAGTGTGTAATATTCAGTGAGGCTGTGAAAGAGGGGCCATATGAAACAGACTTCTAATTACTCCACATGTGCATTATTCACAGTTTGTCTGAATGAGTAGCCATATGACATAGACTCCTCATTATTATCCATGTGTGCATTAATCAAACAGGCTCTGTTTGAGTGTCCATACCAAATAGACTCCTGACTACATCACATTATTCAGTGAGGCTCATTTTGTGTGACCATATGAAACAGACTTCTAATTACTCCACATGTGCATATTATCCACTGAGGTTATGAATGAGTGTCTATGTCAAATAGTCTCCTGACTCTGACACATGTGTGTATCATTCAGCAAGGCACTTAATTCGTGGCTATGTTAAACAGCGTCCTGATTACTCCATAGAAGTTCACTGTTCACTGAAACTTTGAATGATAGACCATATAAAATAGACACCTGACTATTGCTCCATTGTGAATTATTCAATAAGGTTCTAAATGAGTGGTAGTATCAAATAGAATCCTGAGGATTCTTCAGTTATATATCACTCAGTGAGGCATAAAATGACTGTCCATATAAAAAATGCTCGACTATTACCCTGGTGTGCATTATTCACTGAGGCTCTAAATGAGTGGCTACATGAAGTAGACTCTTAAATCTTCCTTTGTTGTGTATTATTGTATGAGTCTCTGACTAAGTGGGCATAAAAAGAGACTCAGGTGTATTGCCCATGTGTTCATTATGTACAGAGACTTTGAATGTGTAGCCATTTGAAGTAGACACTTGACTATTTTTGAGAAGAGTATTCTTCACAGAGGCCCTGAACGAGTGGCCATGTGAAAGAGATTCCTGACTGATCAGATATACATATTATTCACTAAAACACTGAAAGAGTGGCCTTATGAATTAGAACCCATTTTACTCAACAGGTGTGTGTTATTTTTGATTCTCCAAACTAATCACCATATGAAACAGACTTCTAATTACTCCACATGTGCATTATTCACTGAGGCTCTGAAACTTTGGCCATATGAAATAGACTCCTGACTACATCACATTATTCAGTGAGGCTCATTTTGTGTGACCATATGAAACAGGATGCTGCTATATTAAATATTTGTATTATTTAGTGAATTCTGAATGAGTGTCTATGTCAAATAGTCTCCTGACTCTGACACATGTGTGTTTCATTCAGGGAGCTGCTTAATTTGGGTCTAACTTAAATAGGGTCCTGACTACTCCACAGCTGCTTTTTATGCACTGCCGCTCCGAATGACAGGCCATAGGATAGAGACTGTTTACTATTGCCCCATTGTGCATTATTCGGTAATGCTGTGATTGAGTGTCCATATGACTTGGACACTGATTATTCCCAAGGTGTGTATTCTTCAGTGAGTTTCTGAACGAGTGATCACATAACATAAACCTTTGACTCTATCCTCTTGGCTATTTTTCAGTTCTGCATTGTCCACTGAGTCGCTGGGTGAAGAGTCATATCAAATAGTCTCCTGACTATTCCACAGGTGTGCATTATTTAGTGATTCTCTGAATGAGTGGCCATATAAAAATGCTCGACTATTACCCTGGTGTGCATTATTGAGTGAGACTCTGAATGAGGGATAATGGTAAATCCTGACTATTTCCAGGTGTGTACACTTAGTGAGGCTCTTAACGAGTGGCCATGTGAAATACACTCCTGACATTTTCATAGGTCTGTATTATTCTGTGAAGCTCTGAATGAGTGGCCATAAAATAAGAGCCTCCTGAATGCTCCTCAGGCATGCGTTTTTACATTCGGCTCTAAATGAGTGGCTATACAAAGAGAATTTTAACTTTTCCCAAGGTGTATGTTATTCAGTTAGGCCCTGAATATGTTGGTATAGGAAATAGAATTCTGACTACAATAGAGGTGTTTCTTATTCAAGGAAGCTCTGAAATTGATGCCACATGTAATACCATCCTGAGTGTTTCCCAGGTATGTATTATTCACTGAGGCTCTGAAACTTTGGCCATATGAAATTGTTTCCTGACTTGTCCACAGGTGTGTATTATTGACTCTGACTCTAAATATTTGGGCATGTAAAATAGAGAAGGGACTATTCCAAAGTTGTGTATTCCTCACTCAGGCTTTGATTTTGTGGCCATATCAAATAGTCTAGTGTCTATTCCACACTTGTGCATTATTCCCTGAGGCTGTAAATGAGAGGCTATATAAAGTAGACTCCTAACACTTCCCTAGGTGTGCCTTACTCAGTGAGGCTCATTTTGTGTGACCATATGAAACAGGATGCTGCTATATTAAATATTTGTATTATTTAGTGAATTACTGAATGAGTGTCTATATGAAATAGACTGCTGAGTACTTTACATTTGTGCATTTTCACTGAGGTTATGAGTCAGTGGCCATATAAATTGGAATCCGGACTAATCCACACGTGCATATTATCCACTGAGGTTATGAATGAGTGTCTTAATAAAATAGACTCCTGGCTACTCCACAGGTGTACATTATTTACCAAGGCTCTGAATGAATGTCCATCGAAAATAGACTCCAAATTATTCTCCAGGTGTGTATTATTCAGTGAGGCTCATTTTGTGTGACCATATGAAACAGGATGCTGCTATATTAAATATTTGTATTATTTAGTGAATTCTGAATGAGTGTCTTAATAAAATAGACTCCAAATTATTCTCCAGGTGTGTATTATTCAGTGAGGCTCATTTTGTGTGACCATATGAAACAGACTTCTAATTACTCCACATGTGCATTATTCAGTGACACTGAATTAGAGGCCACATGAAAAAGTCTCCTGACTATTCCACAGGTGTGCATTATTTAGTGAGACTCTGAATGAAGGGATATAGGTAAATCCTGACTATTTCCCCAGGTGTGTACACTTAGTGAGGCTCTTAACGAGTGGCCATAGGAAAGAGTCTCCTGACTATTCCACAGGTGTGCATTATTGAGTGAGACTCTGAATGAGGGGATAATGGTAAATCCTGACTATTTCCAGGTGTGTACACTTAGTGAGGCTCTTAACAGTGGCCATAGGAAAGAGACTTCTGACTATTCCACAGGTGTGCATTATTTAGTGAGACTCTGAATGAATGTCCATCGAAAATAGACTCCAGACTATATCACAAGTGTGTAATATTCAGTGAGGCTCTTAACGAGTGGCCATAGGAAAGAGACTTCTGACTATTCCACAGGTGTGCATTATTTAGTGATTCTCTGAATGAGTGGCCATAAAAATAGACTCCAAATTATTCTCCAGGTGTGTATTATTCAGTGAGGCTCATTTTGTGTGACCATATGAAACAGACTTCTAATTACTCCACATGTGCATTATTCACTGAGGCTCTGAAACTTTGGCCATATGAAATAGACTGCTGAGTACTTTACATTTGTGCATTTTCACTGAGGTTATGAATGAGTGTCTATGTCAAATAGTCTCCTGACTCTGACACATGTGTGTATCATTCAGCAAGGCACTTAATTCGTGGCTATGTTAAACAGCGTCCTGATTACTTCATAGAAGTTCACTGTTCACTGAAACTTTGAATGATAGACCATATAAAATAGACACCTGACTATTGCTCCATTGTGAATTATTCAATAAGGTTCTAAATGAGTGGTAGTATCAAATAGAATCCTGAGGATTCTTCAGTTATATATCACTCAGTGAGGCATAAAATGACTGTCCATATAAAAAATGCTCGACTATTACCCTGGTGTGCATTATTCACTGAGGCTCTAAATGAGTGGCTACATGAAGTAGACTCTTAAATCTTCCTTTGTTGTGTATTATTGAATGAGTCTCTGACTAAGTGGGCATAAAAAAGAGACTCAGGTGTATTGCCCATGTGTTCATTATGTACAGAGACTTTGAATGTGTAGCCATTTGAAGTAGACACTTGACTATTTTTGAGAAGAGTATTCTTCACAGAGGCCCTGAACGAGTGGCCATGTGAAAGAGATTCCTGACTGATCAGATATACATATTATTCACTAAAACACTGAAAGAGTGGCCTTATGAAATAGAACCCATTTTACTCAACAGGTGTGTGTTATTTTTTGATTCTCCAAACTAATCACCATATGAAACAGACTAGTGATTATTCCCACATGTGCAGTATTCGAAAAGGTTCTGTATGAGTGTCTATGTCAAATAGTCTCCTGACTCTGACACATGTGTGTATCATTCAGGAGCTGCTTAATTTGGGGCTACCTTAAATAGGGTCCTGACTACTCCACAGCTGTTTATTATGCACTGAAGCTCCGAATGACAGGCCATATGAAATAGACTCCTTACTATTGCCCCATTGTGCATTATTCGGTAATGCTGTGATTGAGTGTCCATATGACTTGGACACTGATTATTCCCAAGGTGTGTATTCTTCAGTGAGATTCTGAACGAGTGACCACATAACATAAACCTTTGACTCTATCCTCTTGACTATTTTTCAGTTCTGCATTGTCCACTGAGTCTCTGGGTGAAAAGTCATATCAAATAGTCTCCAGACTATTCCACAGGTGTGCATTATTTAGTGATTCTCTGAATGAGTGGCCATAGGAAAGAGTCTCCTGACTATTCACAGGTGTGCATTATTTAGTGATTCTCTGAATGAGTGTCTTAATAAAATAGACTCCTGACTACATCACATTATTCAGTGACACTGAATTAGAGGCCACATGAAAAGTCTCCTGACTATTCCACAGGTGTGCATTATTGAGTGAGACTCTGAATGAAGGGATATAGGTAAATCCTGACTATTTCCCCAGGTGTGTACACTTAGTGAGGCTCTTAACGAGTGGCCATGTGAAAGAGATTCCTGACTTATCAGATATACATATTATTCACTAAAACACTGAAAGAGTGGCCTTATGAAATAGAATTTTAACTTTTCCCAAGGTGTATGTTATTCAGTTAGGCCCTGAATATGTTGGTATAGGAAATAGAATTCTGACTACAATAGAGGTGTTTCTTATTCAAGGAAGCTCTGAAATTGATGCCACATGTAATACCATCCTGAGTGTTTCCCAGGTATGTATTATTCACTGAGGCTCTGAAACTTTGGCCATATGAAATTGTTTCTGACTTGTCCACAGGTGTGTATTATTGACTCTGACTCTAAATATTTGGGCATGTAAAATAGAGAAGGGACTATTCCAAAGTTGTGTATTCCTCACTCAGGCTTTGATTTTGTGGCCATATCAAATAGTCTAGTGTCTATTCCACACTTGTGCATTATTCCCTGAGGCTGTAAATGAGAGGCTATATAAAGTAGACTCCTAACACTTCCCTAGGTGTGCCTTACTCAGTGAGGCTCATTTTGTGTGACCATATGAAACAGGATGCTGCTATATTAAATATTTGTATTATTTAGTGAATTACTGAATGAGTGTCTATATGAAATAGACTGCTGAGTACTTTACATTTGTGCATTTTTCACTGAGGTTACGAGTCAGTGGCCATATAAATTGGAATCCGGACTAATCCACACGTGCATATTATCCACTGAGGTTATGAATGAGTGTCTTAATAAAATAGACTCCTGGCTACTCCACAGGTGTACATTATTTACTGAGGCTCTGAATGAATGTCCATCGAAAATAGACTCCAAATTATTCTCCAGGTGTGTATTATTCAGTGAGGATCAGAAGATGTGGCCATATTAATTAGATTCCTTACAACATAAAGGGCCTGTTTTATTCACTGTGGCTCTGAATATGTGTCTACATGAAATAGACTCCTGACTACATCACATTATTCAGTGACACTCCGAATTAGAGGCCACATGAAAAAGTCTCCTGACTATTCCACAGGTGTGCATTATTTAGTGAGACTCTGAATGAAGGGATATAGGTAAATCCTGACTATTTCCCAGGTGTGTACACTTAGTGAGGCTCTTAACGAGTGGCCATAGGAAAGAGTCTCCTGACTATTCCACAGGTGTGCATTATTGAGTGAGACTCTGAATGAAGGGATGTAGGTAAATCCTGACTATTTCCCCAGGTGTGTACACTTAGTGAGGCTCTTAACGAGTGGCCATAGGAAAGAGTCTCCTGACTATTCACAGGTGTGCATTATTTAGTGATTCTCTGAATGAGTGGCCATAAAAAATAGACTTCAGACTATATCACAAGTGTGTAACATTCAGTGAGGCTGTGAAAGAGGGCCATATGAAACAGACTTCTAATTACTCCACATGTGCATTATTCACAGTTTGTCTGAATGAGTAGCCATATGACATAGACTCCTCATTATTATCCATGTGTGCATTAATCAAACAGGCTCTGTTTGAGTGTCCATACCAAATAGACTCCTGGCTACTCCACAGGTGTACATTATTTACTGAGGCTCTGAAACTTTGGCCATATGAAATTGTTTTCTGACTTGTCCACAGGTGTGTATTACTCACTCAGGCTTTGATTTTGTGGCCATATGAAATAGTCTCCTGACTCTGACACATGTGTGTATCATTCAGCAAGGCACTTAATTCGTGGCTATGTTAAACAGCGTCCTGATTACTCCATAGAAGTTCACTGTTCACTGAAACTTTGAATGATAGACCATATAAAATAGACACCTGACTATTGCTCCATTGTGAATTATTCAATAAGGTTCTAAATGAGTGGTAGTATCAAATAGAATCCTGAGGATTCTTCAGGTGTATATCACTCAGTGAGGCACAAAATGAGTGTCCATATAAAAAATGCTCGACTATTACCCTGGTGTGCATTATTCACTGAGGCTCTAAATGAGTGGCTACATGAAGTAGACTCTTAAATCTTCCTTTGTTGTGTATTATTGAATGAGTCTCTGACTAAGTGTGCATAAAAATGAGACTCAGGTTTACTGCCCAGGTGTTCATTATGTACAGAGACTTTGAATTTGTAGCAATTTGAAGTAGACACTTGACTATTTTTGAGAAGAGTATTCTTCACAGAGGCCCTGAACGAGTGGCCATGTGAAAGAGATTCCTGACTGATCAGATATACATATTATTCACTAAAACACTGAAAGAGTGGCCTTATGAAATAGAACCCATGTTAATCAACAGGTGTGTGTTATTTTTGATTCTCCAAACTAATCACCATATGAAACAGACTAGTGATTATTCCCACATGTGCAGTATTCAAAAGGTTTTGTATGAGTGTCTATGTCAAATAGTCTCCTGACTATTCCACAGGTGTGCATTATTGAGTGAGACTCTGAATGAAGGGATATAGGTAAATCCTGACTATTTCCCAGGTGTGTACACTTAGTGAGGCTCTTAACGAGTGGCCATGTGAAATACACTCCTGACGTTTTCATAGGTCTGTATTATTCTGTGAAGCTCTGAATGACAGGCCATATGAAATAGACTCCTTACTATTGCCCCATTGTGCATTATTCGGTAATGCTGTGATTGAGTGTCCATATGACTTGGACACTGACTATTCCCAAGGTGTGTATTCTTCAGTGAGATTCTGAACGAGTGACCACATAACATAAACCCTTGACTCTATCCTCTTGGCTATTTTTCAGTTCTGCATTGTCCACTGAGTCGCTGGGTGAAGAGTCATATCAAATAGTCTCCAGACTATTCCTTAGCTGTGCATTATTCAGTGAGTCTCTGAATAAGTGGCTCTATATAATATAATCCTGAGTATTTTTCAGATATATATGATTCCTCACTGAGGTTCTGAATAAGTGTCCATGTGAAATACACTCCTGACGTTTTCATAGGTCTGTATTATTCTGTGAAGCTCTGAATGAGTGGCCATAGGAAAGAGTCTCCTGACTATTCCACAGGTGTGCATTATTCACTGAGGCTCTAAATGAGTGGCTATACAAAAGAATTTTAACTTTTCCCAAGGTGTATGTTATTCAGTTAGGCCCTGAATATGTTGGTATAGGAAATAGAATTCTGACTACAATAGAGGTGTTTCTTATTCAAGGAAGCTCTGAAATTGATGCCACATGTAATACCATCCTGAGTGTTTCCCAGGTATGTATTATTCACTGAGGCTCTGAAACTTTGGCCATATGAAATAGACTCCAAATTATTCTCCAGGTGTGTATTATTGACTCTGACTCTAAATATTTGGGCATGTAAAATAGAGAAGGGACTATTCCAAAGTTGTGTATTCCTCACTCAGGCTTTGATTTTGTGGCCATATCAAATAGTCTAGTGTCTATTCCACACTTGTGCATTATTCCCTGAGGCTGTAAATGAGAGGCTATATAAAGTAGACTCCTAACACTTCCCTAGGTGTGCCTTACTCAGTGAGGCTCATTTTGTGTGACCATATGAAACAGGATGCTGCTATATTAAATATTTGTATTATTTAGTGAATTACTGAATGAGTGTCTGTATGAAATAGACTGCTGAGTACTTTACATTTGTGCATTTTTCACTGAGGTTACGAGTCAGTGGCCATATAAATTGGAATCCGGACTAATCCACACGTGCATATTATCCACTGAGGTTATGAATGAGTGTCCTAATAAAATAGACTCCTGGCTACTCCACAGGTGTACATTATTTACCAAGGCTCTGAATGAATGTCCATCAAAATAGACTCCAAATTATTCTCCAGGTGTGTATTATTCAGTGAGGCTCAGAAGATGTGGCCATATTAATTAGATTCCTTAGAACATAAAGGGCCTGTTTGATTCACTGTGGCTCTGAATATGAGTCTACATGAAATAGACTCCTGACTACATCACATTATTCAGTGACACTCCGAATTAGAGGCCACATGAAAACGTCTCCTGACTATTCCACAGGTGTGCATTGTTTAGTGAGACTCTGAATGAAGGGATATAGGTAAATCCTGACTATTTCCCCAGGTGTGTACACTTAGTGAGGCTCTTAACGAGTGGCCATAGGAAAGAGTCTCCTGAATATTCCAGAGGTGTGCATTGTTTAGTGATTCTCTGAATTGGTGGCCATAAAATAGACTCCTGACTACATCACATTATTCAGTGAGGCTGTGAAAGTGGGTCCATAGGAATCAGACTTCTACTATAAATTGGAATCCGGTCTAATCCACTTGTGCATATTATCCACTGAGGTTATGAATGAGTGTCTTAATAAAATAGACTCCTGGCTACTCCACAGTTTTACATTATTTACTGAGGCTGTGAATGAATGTACATCAAAAATAGACTCCAAATTATTCTCCAGATGTGTATGATTCAGTGAGGATAAGAAGATGTGTCCATATTAATTAGATTCTTTTCAACATAAAGGGACTGTTTTAATTCACTGTGGCTCTGAATATGTGTCTACATGAAATAGACTCCTGACTACATCACACTCTGAATTAGAGGCCACATGAAAAAGTTTCCTGACTATTCCACAGGTGTGCATTATTTACTGAGACTCTGAATGAAGGAATATAGGTAAATCCTGACTATTTCTCCAGGTGTGTACACTTAGTGAGGCTCTTAACGAGTGGCCATAGGAAAGAGACTTCTGACTATTCTACAGGTGTGCATTATTTAGTGATTCTCTGAATTGGTGGTCATAAAAAATAGACTCCAGGCTATATCACAAGGGTGAAATATTCATTGAGGTTGTGAAAGTGGGTCCATAAGAATCAGACTTCTAATGTAAACTTGAATCCAGTCTAATCCACATGTGCATATTATCCACTGAGGTTATAAATGAGTGTCTTAATAAAATAGACTCCTGTCTACTCCATAGGTGTACATTATTTACCGAGGCTATGAATGAATGTCCATCAAAAATAGACTCCAAATTATTCTCCAGGTGTGAATTATTCAGTGAGGATCAGAAGATGTGGCCATATTAATTAGATTCCTTAGAACATAAAGGGCCTGTTTATTTCACTGTGGCTCTGAATATGAGTCTACATGAAATAGACTCGTGACTACCTCACATTATTCAGTGACACTCTGAATTAGAGGCCACTTGAAAAAGTCTCATGACTATTCACAGGTATGCATTACTTAGTGAGACTCTAAAGGAAGGTATATAGGTAAATCCTGACTATTTCCCCAGGTGTATACACTTAGTAAGGCTCTTAATGAGAGGCCATAGGAAAGAGTCTCCTGACTATTCACAGGTGTGCATTATTGAGTGAGACTCTGAATGAGGGATAATGGTAAATCCTGACTATTTCCCCAGGTGTGTACACTTAGTGAGGCTCTTAACGAGTGGCCATAGGAAAGAGACTTCTGACTATTCCACAGGTGCATTATTTAGTGATTCTCTGAATTGGTGGCCATAAAAATAGACTCCAGACTATATCACAAGTGTGTAATATTCAGTGAGGCTGTGAAAGTGGGTCCATAAGAATCAGACTTCTAATATAAATTGAATCTCTAATCCACATGTGCATATTATCCACTGAGGTTATAAATGAGTGTCTTAATAAAATAGACTCCTGGCTACTCCACAGGTGTACATTATTTACTGAGGCTATAAATGAATGTCCATCAAAAATAGACTCCAAATTATTCTCCAGGTGTGTATTATTCAGTGAGGATCAGAAGATGTGGCCATATTAATTAGATTCCTTAGAACATAAAGGGCCTGTTTTATTCACTGTGGCTCTGAATATGAGTCTACATGAAATAGACTCCTGACTACATCACATTATTCAGTGACACTCCGAATTAGAGGCCACATGAAAAAGTCTCCTGACTATTCCACAGGTGTGCATTATTTAGTGAGACTCTGAATGAAGGGATATAGGTAAATCCTGACTATTTCTCCAGGTGTGTACACTTAGTGAGGCTCTTAACGAGTGGCCATAGGAAAGAGTCTTCTGACTATTCCACAGGTGTGCATTATTGAGTGAGACTCTGAATGAGGGATAATGGTAAATCCTGACTATTTCCCCAGGTGTGTACACTTAGTGAGGCTCTTAACGAGTGGCCATAGGAAAGAGACTTCTGACTATTCCACAGGTGTGCATTATTTAGTGATTCTCTGAATGAGTGGCCATAAAAAATAGACTCCAGACTATATCACAAGTGTGTAATATTCAGTGAGGCTGTGAAAGTGGGTCCATAAGAATCAGACTTCTAATATAAATTGGAATCCGGACTAATCCCCACCTGCATATTATCCACTGAGGTTATCAATGAGTGTTCTAATAAAATAGACTCGTGGCTACTCCACAGGTGTACATTATTTAACGAGGCTCTGAATGAATGTCCATTGAAAATAGACTCCAAATTATTCTCCAGGTGTGTATTATTCAGTGAGGATCAGAAGATGTGGCCATATTAATTAGATTCCTTACAACATAAAGGGCCTGTTTTATTCACTGTGGCTCTGAATATGTGTCTACATGAAATAGACTCCTGACTACATCACATTATTCAGTGACACTGAATTAGAGGCCACATGAAAAGTCTCCTGACTATTCCACAGGTGTGCATTATTTAGTGAGACTCTGAATGAAGGATATAGGTAAATCCTGACTATTTCCAGGTGTGTACACTTAGTGAGGCTCTTAACGAGTGGCCATAGGAAAGAGACTTCTGACTATTCCACAGGTGTGCATTATTGAGTGAGACTCTGAATGAGGGATAATGGTAAATCCTGACTATTTCCCCAGGTGTGTATTATTCAGTGAGGCTCTTAACGAGTGGCCATAGGAAAGAGACTTCTGACTATTCAGGTGTGCATTATTTAGTGATTCTCTGAATGAGTGGCCATAGGAAAGAGACTTCTGACTATTCCACAGGTGTGCATTATTTAGTGATTCTCTGAATGAGTGGCCATAAAAAATAGACTCCAGACTATATCACAAGTGTGTAATATTCAGTGAGGCTGTGAAAGAGGGCCATATGAAACAGACTTCTAATTACTCCACATGTGCATATTATCCACTGAGGTTATGAATGAGTGTCTTAATAAAATAGACTCCTGACTATTCCACAGGTGTGCATTATTTAGTGATTCTCTGAATGAGTGGCCATAAAAATAGACTCCAAATTATTCTCCAGGTGTGTATTATTCAGTGAGGATCAGAAGATGTGGCCATATTAATTAGATTCCTTACAACATAAAGGGCCTGTTTTATTCACTGTGGCTCTGAATATGTGTCTACATGAAATAGACTCCTGACTACATCACATTATTCAGTGACACTCCGAATTAGAGGCCACATGAAAAAGTCCCCTGACTATTCCACAGGTGTGCATTATTTAGTGAGACTCTGAATGAAAGGATATAGGTAAATCCTGACTATTTCCCCAGGTGTGTACACTTAGTGAGGCTCTTAACGAGTGGCCATAGGAAAGAGTCTCCTGACTATTCCACAGGTGTGCATTATTGAGTGAGACTCTGAATGAGGGATAATGGTAAATCCTGACTATTACCCCAGGTGTGTACACTTAGTGAGGCTCTTAACGAGTGGCCATAGGAAAGAGACTTCTGACTATTCCACAGGTGCATTATTTAGTGATTCTCTGAATGAGTGGCCATAAAAAATAGACTCCAGACTATATCACAAGTATGTAATATTCAGTGAGGCTGTGAAAGAGGGGCCATATGAAACAGACTTCTATTTACTCCACATGTGCATTATTCACAGTTTGTCTGAATGAGTAGCCATATGACATAGACTCCTCATTATTATCCATGTGTGCATTAATCAAACAGGCTCTATTTGAGTGTCCATACAAAATAGACTCCTGACACTGCCTTAATGTGTGTATTACTCAGCGATACACAAAATTAGAGTTCATATGAAATAGACTCCTGACTATTTCCCCAGGTGCATATCATTCAGCAAGGCACTTAATTCGTGGCTATGTTAAACAGCGTCCTGATTACTCCATAGAAGTTCACTGTTCACTGAAACTTTGAATGATAGACCATATAAAATAGACACCTGACTATTGCTCCATTGTGAATTATTCAATAAGGTTCTAAATGAGTGGTAGTATCAAATAGAATCCTGAGGATTCTTCAGTTATATATCACTCAGTGAGGCATAAAATGACTGTCCATATAAAAAATGCTCGACTATTACCCTGGTGTGCATTATTCAGTGAGGCTCTAAATGAGTGGCTACATGAAGTAGACTCTTAAATCTTCCTTTGTTGTGTATTATTGCATGTGTCTCTGACTAAGACTCAGGTGTATGGCCCATGCATTCATTACGTACAGAGACTTTGAATGTGTAGCCATTTGAAGTAGACACTTGACTATTTTTGAGAATAGTATTCTTCACAGAGGCCCTGAAAGCATGGCAATGTGAAAGAGATTCCTGTCTGATCAGATATACATATTATTCACTAAAACACTGAAAGGGTGGCCTTATAAATTAGAACCCATTTTACTCAACAGGTGTGTGTTATTTTTGATTCTCCAAACTAATCACCATATGAAACAGACTAGTGATTATTCCCCACATGTTCAGTATTTGAAATGGTTTTGTATGAGTGTCTATGTCAAATAGTCTCCTGACTCTGACACATGTGTGTATCATTCAGGGAGCTGCTTAATTTGGGGCTACCTTAAATAGGGTCCTGACTACTCCACAGCTTAAACAACTGTGAAGTAGTTTATACACTGAAGCTCCGAATGACAGGCCATATGATAGAGACTCCTTACTATTGCCCCATTGTGCATTATTCGGTAATGCTGTGATTGAGTGTCCATATGACTTGGACACTGATTATTCCCAAGGTGTGTATTCTTCAGTGAGTTCCTGAATGAGTGATCACATAACATAAACCTTGACTCTATCCTCTTGGCTATTTTTCAGTTCTGCATTGTCCACTGAGTCGCTGGGTGAAGAGTCATATCAAATAGTCTCCAGACTATTCCTTAGCTGTGCATTATTCAGTGAGTTCTGAATAAGTGGCTATATAATATAATCCTGAGTATTTTCAGATATATATGATTCCTCACTGAGGTTCTGAATAAGTGTCCGTGTGAAATACACTCCTGACGTTTTCATAGGTCTGTATTATTCTGTGAAGCTCTGAATGAGTGGCCATAAAATAGAGCCTCCTGAATGCTCCTCAGGCGTGCGTTTTTACATTCGGCTCTAAATGAGTGGCTATACGAAAGAGAATTTTAACTTTTCCAAGGTGTATGTTATTCAGTTAGGCCCTGAATATGTTGGTATAGGAAATAGAATTCTGACTACAATAGAGGTGTTTCTTATTCAAGGAAGCTCTGAAATTGATGCCACATGTAATACCATCCTGAGTGTTTCCCAGGTATGTATTATTCACTGAGGCTCTGAAACTTTGGCCATATGAAATTGTTTCTGACTTGTCCACAGGCGTGTATTATTGACTCTGACTCTAAATATTTGGGCATGTAAAATAGAGAAGGGACTATTCCAAAGTTGTGTATTCCTCACTCAGGCTTTGATTTTGTGGCCATATCAAATAGTCTAGTGTCTATTCCACACTTGTGCATTGTTCTCTGAGGCTGTAAATGAGAGGTTATATCAAGTAGACTCCTAACACTTTTCTAGGTGTGCCTTACTCAGTGAGGCTCATTTTGTGTGACCATATGAAACAGGATGCTGCTATATTAAATATTTGTATTATTTAGTGAATTACTGAATGAGTGTTTATTTGAAAGAGACAGCTGAGTACTTTACATTTGTGCATTTTTCACTGATGTTATGAGTCAGTGGCCATATAAATTGGAATCAGGACTAATCCGCACGTGCATATTATCCACTGAGGTTATGAATGAGTGTCTTAATAAAATTGACTAATGGCTACTCCACAAGTGTACATTATTTACCAAGTCTCTGAATGAATGTCCATCGAATATAGACTCAAAATTATTCTCCAGGTTTGTGTTATTCAGTGAGGATCAGAAGATGTGGCCATATGAATTAGATTCCTTATAACATAAAGGGCCTGTTTTATTCACTGTATCTCTGAATATGTGTCTACATGAAATAGACTCCTGACTACATCACTTTATTCAGTGACACTCCAAATTAGAGGCCACATAAATAAGTCTCCTGACTATTCCACAGGTGCATTATTTAGTGAGACTCTGAATGAAGGATATAGGTAAATCCTGACTATTTCCCAGGTGTGTACACTTAGTGAGGCTCTTAACGAGTGGCCATAGGAAAGAGTCTCCTGACTATTCCACAGGTGTGCATTATTGAGTGAGACTCTGAATGAGGGATAATGGTAAATCCTGACTATTTCCCAGGTGTGTACACTTAGTGAGGCTCTTAACGAGTGGCCATAGGAAAGAGACTTCTGACTATTCCACAGGTGTGCATTATTTAGTGATTCTCTGAATTGGTGGCCATAAAAAATAGACTCCAGGCTATATCACAAGTGTGAAATATTCATTGAGGCTGTGAAAGTGGGTCCATAAGAATCAGACTTCTAATATAAATTGGAATCCGGTCTAATCCACATGTGCATATTATCCACTGAGGTTATGAATGAGTGTCTTAATAAAATAGACTCCTGGCTACTCCACAGGTGTACATTATTTACCGAGGCTCTGAATGAATGTCCATCGAAAATAGACTCCAAATTATTCTCCAGGTGTGTATTATTCAGTGAGGATCAGAAGATGTGGCCATATTAATTAGATTCCTTAGAACATAAAGGGCCTGTTTTATTCACTGTGGCTCTGAATATGTGTCTACATGAAATAGACTCCTGACTACATCACATTATTCAGTGACACTCCGAATTAGAGGCCACATGAAAAAGTCTCCTGACTATTCCACAGGTGTGCATTATTTAGTGAGACTCTGAATGAAGGGATATAGGTAAATCCTGACTATTTCCCAGGTGTGTACACTTAGTGAGGCTCTTAACGAGTGGCCATAGGAAAGAGTCTCCTGACTATTCCACAGGTGTGCATTATTGAGTGAGACTCTGAATGAGGGATAATGGTAAATCCTGACTATTTCCCCAGGTGTGTACACTTAGTGAGGCTCTTAACGAGTGGCCATAGAAAGAGACTTCTGACTATTCCACAGGTGTGCATTATTTAGTGATTCTCTGAATGAGTGGCCATAAAAATAGACTCCAGGCTATATCACAAGTGTGAAATATTCATTGAGGCTGTGAAAGTGGGTCCATAAGAATCAGACTTCTAATATAAATTGGAATCCGGTCTAATCCACATGTGCATATTATCCACTGAGGTTATGAATGAGTGTCTTAATAAAATAGACTCCTGGCTACTCCACAGGTGTACATTATTTACCGAGGCTCTGAATGAATGTCCATCGAAAATAGACTCCAAATTATTCTCAGGTGTGTATTATTCAGTGAGGATCAGAAGATGTGGCCATATTAATTAGATTCCTTATAACATAAAGGGCCTGTTTTATTCACTGTGGCTCTGAATATGTGTCTACATGAAATAGACTCCTGACTACATCACATTATTCAGTGACACTCCGAATTAGAGGCCACATGAAAAAGTCTCCTGACTATTCCACAGGTGTGCATTATTGAGTGAGACTCTGAATGAGGATAATGGTAAATCCTGACTATTTCCCCAGGTGTGTACACTTAGTGAGGCTCTTAACGAGTGGCCATAGGAAAGAGACTTCTGACTATTAAGCAGGTGTGCATTATTTAGTGATTCTCTGAATGAGTGGCCATAAAAATAGACTCCAGACTATATCACAAGTGTGAAATATTCATTGAGGCTGTGAAAGTGGGTCCATAAGAATCAGACTTCTAATATAAATTGGAATCCGGTCTAATCCACATGTGCATATTATCCACTGAGGTTATGAATGAGTGTCTTAATAAAATAGACTCCTGGCTACTCCACAGGTGTACATTATTTACCGAGGCTCTGAATGAATGTCCATCGAAAATAGACTCCAAATTATTCTCCAGGTGTGTATTATTCAGTGAGGATCAGAAGATATGGCCATATTAATTAGATTCCTTACAACATAAAGGGCCTGTTTTATTCACTGTGGCTCTGAATATGTGTCTACATGAAATAGACTCCTGACTACATCACATTATTCAGTGACACTGAATTAGAGGCCACATAAAAAGTCTCCTGACTATTCCACAGGTGTGCATTATTTAGTGAGACTCTGAATGAGGAGATAAGGGTAAATCCTGACTATTTCCTTAGGTGTGTACACTTAGTGAGGCTCCTAATGAGTGGCCATAGGAAAGAGTCTCCTGACTATTCACAGGTGTGCATTATTTAGTGATTCTCTGAATGAGTGGCCATAGGAAAGAGACTTCTGACTATTCCACAGGTGTGCATTATTCAGTGAGGCTGTGAAAGAGGGCCATATGAAACAGACTTCTAATTACTCCACATGTGCATTATTCACAGTTTGTCTGAATGAGTAGCCATATGACATAGACTCCTCATTATTATCCATGTGTGCATTAATCAAACAGGCTCTGTTTGAGTGTCCATACCAAATAGACTCCTGACACTGCCTGAGGTGTGTATTACTCAGTGATACACAAAATTAGAGTTCATATGAAATAGCCTCCTGATTATCATACCGGTGCATATCATTCAGCAAGGCACTTAATTCGTGGCTATGTTAAACAGCGTCCTGATTACTCCATAGAAGTTCACTGTTCACTGAAACTTTGAATGATAGACCATATAAAATAGACACCTGACTATTGCTCCATTGTGAATTATTCAATAAGGTTCTAAATGAGTGGTAGTATCAAATAGAATCCTGAGGATTCTTCAGTTATATATCACTCAGTGAGGCATAAAATGACTGTCCATATAAAAAATGCTCGACTATTACCCTGGTGTGCATTATTCACTGAGGCTCTAAATGAGTGGCTACATGAAGTAGACTCTTAAATCTTCCTTTGTTGTGTATTATTGTATGAGTCTCTGACTAAGTGGGCATAAAAAGAGACTCAGGTGTATTGCCCATGTGTTCATTATGTACAGAGACTTTGAATGTGTAGCCATTTGAAGTAGACACTTGACTATTTTTGAGAAGAGTATTCTTCACAGAGGCCCTGAACGAGTGGCCATGTGAAAGAGATTCCTGACTGATCAGATATACATATTATTCACTAAAACACTGAAAGAGTGGCCTTATGACTTAGAACCCATTTTACTCAACAGGTGTGTGTTATTTTTTGATTCTCCAAACTAATCACCATATGAAACAGACTAGTGATTATTCCCACATGTGCAGTATTCAAAAAGGTTTTGTATGAGTGTCTATGTCAAATAGTCTCCTGACTCTGACACATGTGTGTATCATTCAGGGAGCTGATTAATTTGGGTTTAACTTAAATAGGGTCCTGACTACCTCACAGCTGTTTATTATGCACTAAAGCTCCGAATGACAGGCCATATGAAATAGACTCCATAGTATTGCCCCATTGTGCAATATTCGGTAATTCTCTGATTGAGTGTCCATATGACATGGACACTGACTATTCCCAAGGTGGGTATTCTTCAGTGAGATTCTGAAAGAGTGACCACATAACATAAACCTTGACTCTATCTTCTTGACTATTTTTAAGTTCTGCGTTGTCCACTGAGTCTTTGGGTAAAGTGTCATATCAAATAGTCTCCAGACTATTCCTTAGCTGTGCATTATTCAGTGAGTCTCTGAATAAGTGGCTCTATATAATATAATCCTGAGTAGTTTTCAGATATATATGATTCCTCACTGAGGTTCTGAATAAGTGTCTGTGTGAAATACACTCCTGATGTTTTCATAGGTCTGTATTATTCTGTGAAGCTCTGAATGAGTGGCCATAAAATAGAGCCTCCTGAATGCTCCTCAGGCATGCGTTTTTTACATTCAGCTCCAAATGAGTGTGTATACAAAAGAGAATTTTAACTTTTCTCAAGGTGTATATTATTCAGTTAGGCCCTGAATATGTTGGTATAAAAAACCTTATACTGACTACAATAGAGGTGTTTCTTATTCATGGGAGCTCTGAAATTGATGCCACATGTAATACCGTCCGGAGTGTTTCCCAGGTATGTATTATTCACTGAGGCTCTGAAACTTTGTCCATATTAAATTGTTTCCTGACTTGTCCACAGGCATGTATTATTGACTCTGACTTTAAATATTTTGGCATGTAAAAAAGAGAAGGGACTATACCAAAGTTGTGTATTCCTCACACAGGCTTTGAATTTTTGGCCATATAAAATAGTGTAGTGTCTATTCCACACTTGTGCATTATTCCCTGTGGCTGTAAATGAGAGGCTATATAAAGTAGCCTCCTGGGGGGAGGCGGCAAGATGGCGTCATAGAAGCGACTCAGGATTGCAGCTCTCAGTGAAGGCGCAGAGGGTGAGTCCTAGCCGCATTCTCGGATGGACCTTTTTTGCCCACAGAGGGTTGAAAGCCCCAGGTGTGAGAGAGACACGCGATGCTTGTACAGCTGTTTAGCGCAGCTGGCTCGTGCACCGACTCAGTGGGCACTGCAGCGGGACCCGGCACAGAATTCACTGGTCTGGGTGCCCTGTTAAACAGGCAATCTGAGATTCGGAAGGGCAGATTGGCATGTCCATCTGATTGAAAGGGACTTGGACAATGAGCCAGACCCAGAGTTTCCTGGGAAGTGTGATCTGAGCCGGTGCAGTGGGCAGCAGCACGGGAGATCGCACTGATCCCAATGCCCTATTGGCAGGCTAATAGTGTGCCAGTGAGAGAGTTGACCTTTCAGCTTGGGGAGAGGAAGAGAGAGAAAGAGAGAGGACGGAATCTGAGGCAGGGAGCTGGGTAATCAGGCTAGTTGGGTCCCACCCTCACGGGGACAAGCAGGGCGGCGACTGGAGGCACTTGGGGCTGAAAGTTTTGGTGCCATCATCTAGAATGGTGCAGCCCGGTGAGGGAGGGCGTCCACCACTGGACAATCTGCCCCTACTGAAGTACCACCCAGGGCTGATGCAGCCTGCCATTGCCGAGGCAACCTGTCATAACAGAGAGACTCCGCCAGGAGGATGGAGCGCTCCACAGCAGAAGGGAGCCCAGCAGCAACATTGCGGAACCGCGCTAGGAGGTCAAAGCCTCGGAAGGCAAATAGTGAATAGACTGCCTCCTAGTGGGGCAGGACAGTGCCACAGATACTCATAAAGAAAGCCCCAACTCCCTGAGACAGAGCATCTAAGGGGAAAAACAGGGTGGTGTTTTATGAGTTCTATTGCAGCAGACATAAACAACCTCCCAACAACCCTGAATGAACAACGGAGCTCACAGCTCAGCACTGGAGCTCCTATAAATCACAGACTGTCTCCTCAAGCAGATCCCTGACCCCTGTATATCCAAAGAGTCACCCCAAAAAAGGACTAATCAGACTGACATTTGGCGGGCATCATTCTGGAACAAAGACAGTAGAAGAAGAAACTGGTATCATCCTCACTGTTCTGCAGCTGCTACAGGTATACCCCAGACAAGCAGGGCGGCGACTGGAGGCACTTGGGGCTGAAAGTTTTGGTGCCGGCATCTAGAATGGTGCAGCCCAGTGAGGGAGGGGCCTCCACCATTAATGACGCAATCTACCCCTACTGAATCACCACCCAGGGCTGACGCAGCCTCTGGTCGCTGAGGCAACCTGTCATAACAGAGAGACTCCGCCAGAAGGGGGGAGTGCTCCACAGCAGAAGGGAGCACAGCAGCAACAGGGCGGACCCACGCTAGCAGGTCAGGGCCTCGGAAGGTAAATAGTGAATAGACTGCCTCCTAGTGGGGCAGAACAGTGCCACAGATATTCATAAAGAAAGCCCCAACTCCCTGAGACAGAGCATCTAAGGGGGAAAAAACAGGGTGCTGTTTTATAAGTTCAATTGCAGCAGACATAAACAACCTCCCAACAACCCTGAATGAACAACGGAGCTCACAGCTCAGCACTGGAGCTCCTATAAAGCACAGACTGTCTCCTCAAGCAGCTCCCTGACCCCTGTATATCCAAAGAGTCACCCCAATAAAAAATAATTAGACTGACATTTGGCGGGCATCATTCTGGAACAAAGACAGCAGAAGAAGCAACTGGTATCATCCCTCACTGTTCCGCAGCTGCTACAGGTATACCCCAGACAAGAAGGGCCTGGAGTGGACATCAGCACTCATACAGGAGAGGGGCTAAACAATTAGAAGGAAAACTACGTAACAGAAATACTTCATCATCAACAATCTCAGCGTCCACACAGAGACCCAATTGAGAAATCAGCAACTACTAAGATGACAGGTGGATAAATCCATAAAGATGGGAAGAAACCAGCGCAAAAGGAGGAAAACACCCGAAACCAAAACACCTCACCTCCTACAAAGGACCAAAACTCCTCAACAGCAAGGGAACAAAGCTGGATAAAGAAGGAGTGAGACAAAATGACGGAATCAGACTTCAGAAAGTGGATAATGAGAAACTTCAGTGAGCTAAAAGAACATGTTCTAAATCAGTGCAAAGAAACTAAGAACCTTGAAAAAAGATTTGAAAAAAGATTCGAGGAATTGATAACAAGAATGGACAACTTAGAGAGGAATATGAATGAATTGAAGAAGCTGAAAAACACAACACGAGAACTTCGTGAAGCATGCACAAGTTTCAACAGCCGAATTGACCAAGCAGAAGAAAGAATATCAGAAGTCGAAGATCAACTCAATGAAATAAAACGAGAAACCAAGATTAAAGAAAAAGCACAAAAAGGAATGAACAAAATCTCCAAGAAATGTGGGACTATGTGAAGAGACCCAACCTACGTTTGATAGGTGTACCAGAATGTGATGAAGAGAATGAATCCAAGCTGGAAAACACTCTTCAGGATATTATCCAGGAAAATTTCCCAACCTAGCAAGACAGGTCAATACTCAACTCCAGGAAATACAGAGAACACCACAAAGATACTCCGCAAGAAGAGCAACCTCAAGGCACATAATCGTCAGATTCACCAGGGTTGAAATGAAGGAGAAAATACTAAGGGCAGCCAGAGAGAAAGGTCAGGTCACCCACAAAGGGAAGCCCATCAGACTCACCACAGATCTCTCGGCAGAGACTCTACAAGCCAGAAGAGAGTGGGGCCCAATATTCAACATTCTTAAAGAAAATAACTTTCAACCCAGAATTTCATATCCAGCCAAACTGAGCTTCATAAGTGAAGGAAAAATAAAATCCTTCACGAACAAGCAAGTACTCAGAGATTTTGTCACCACTAGGCCTGCTTTACAAGAGCTCCTGAAAGAGGCACTACACATAGAAAGAAACAACCAGTACCAGCCATCCTAAAAGCATACCAAATGCTAAAGACCATCAACAAAATGAAGAATGTACATGAACCAATGGGCAAAACAGCCAGCTAGCATCAAAATGGCAGTATCAAATTCACACATAGCAATATTAACCCTAAATGTAACTGGGCTAAATGCACCAACCAAACGACACAGACTGGCAAATTGGATAAAAAACCAAAACCCATCGGTGTGCTGTATCCAGGAAACCCACCTCACACGCAAAGATTCACAAAGGCTCAAAATAAAAGGATGGAGGAAGATTTACCAAGCAAATGGAGAGCAAAAAAGCAGGAGATGCAATTCTCGTCTCTGATAAAATAGACTTTAAACCAACAAAGATCAAAAAGGACAAAGAAGGTCATTACATAATGGTAAAAGGATCGATACAACAAGAAGAGCTAACGATTCTACATATATATGGACCCAATGTAGGAGCACCCAGATATATAAGGCAAGTTCTTAATGACTTACAAAGAGACTTAGACTCCCACACAATAATGGTGGGAGACCTTAACACTCCACTGTCAAGAGCAGACAGATCAACCAGACAGAAAATTAACAAGGATATCCAGGACTTGAACTCAGACCTGGAACAAGCAAACCTGATAGACATTTACAGAACTCTCCACCCCAAATCCACAGAATATACATTCTTCTCAGCACCACATCACACCTACTCCAAAATTGACCACATCATTGGAAGGAAAGCACTCCTCAGCAAATGCAAAACAACTGAAATCATAACAAACAGTCTCTCAGACCATAGTGCAATCAAGTTGGAACTCAGAATTCAGAAAATAACTCAGAACCGCACAGCTTCATGGAAACTGAACAACTGGCTCTTGAATGTTGATTGGATAAACAATGAAATGAAGGCAGAAATAAAGAAGTTCTTTGAAACCAACGAGAATGAAGACACAACGTAGCAGAATCTCTGGGACACATTTAAAGCAGTCTGTAGAGGAAAATATATAGCAATAAGTGCCCACATGAGAAGAGTGGAGAGATCCAAAACTGACACCCTATCGTCAAAATTGAAAGAGCTAGAGGAGCAAGATCAAAGAAGCTCAAAACCTAGCCAAAGACAAGAAATAACTAAGATCAGAGCAGAACTGAAGGAGATAGAGACAAGAAGGTTTCTTCAAAAAATCAATAAATCTAAGAGCTGGTTTTTCGAAAAGATAAACAAAATAGACAGACCAGTAGCCAGACAGATGAAAAAGAAAAGAGAGAACAACCAAATAAATGCAATGAAAAACGATAATTAGGAAATCGCCAAAGATTCCACAGAAATTCAAACCATCATCAGAGAATTCAACAAACAACTCTATGCACATAAACTAGTAAATCAGGAAGAAATGGATAAATTCCTGGACGCCTGTGTCCTCCCAAGCCTAAACCAGGAGGAAGCCGAAACTATCAATAGACCAATAACAAGGTCTGAAGTTCAGGCAGCAGTTAACAGCCTACCACACAAAAAAAGCCCAGGTCCAGATGGGTTCACAGCCGAGTTCTACCAGACACACAAAGAGGATCTGGTACCATTCCTTCTGAAACTTTTCCAATTAAGCCAAAAACAGGGAAACCTTCCCAAATCCTTTTATGAGACCAACATCATCCTGATAACAAAACCTGGCAGAGACTCAACAAGAAAAGAAAATTTCAGGCCAATATCCATGATGAGTATAGATGCGACAATCTTCAATACAATACTGTCAAACCGATTGCAACAGCACATTAAAAACGTATCCATCATGATCAAGTAGGATTCATCCCGGTGATGCAAGCTGGTTCAACATACGCAAGTCTATATATGTAATTCACCACATAAACAGAAGCAAAAAACAAAAATCACATGATTATCTCAATTGATGCAGAGAAGGCGTTTGACAAAATTCAACAGCCCTTTATGCTACCAACCCTCAATAAACTTGGTATTGATGGAAAATATCTCAAAGTAATAAAAGCTATTTATGACAAACCAACAGCCAATATCATACTGAATGGGCAAAAACTGGAAGCATTCCCTTTGAAATCCAGCACTAGACAAGGATGCCATCTCTCACCACTCCTATTCAACATAGTACTGGAAGTTCTACCCAGAGCAATCAGGCAAAAAAAAGAAATAAAATGTATTCAAATAGAAAAGGTGGAAGCCAAATTGTCTCTATTTGCAGACGACATGATAGCATACTTAGAAGACCCCATCACCGCAGCCCAAAAGCTCCTGCAACTGATAAGCAACTTCAGCAAAGTTTCAAGATATAAAATCAATGTGCAAAAATCACAAGCATTCCTACACGCCAATAACAGACTAAAAGAGAACCATATCAAGAACGAACTGCCATTCACAATTGCTACAAAGAAAATAAAATACCTAAAAATACAAACCACAAGGAATGTAAGGGACCTCTTTATGGAAAACTACAAACCACTGCTCAATGAAATAAGAGAGGACACAAAGAGATGGAGAAACATTCCATGTTCGTGATTAGTAAGAAACAATATCGTGAAAATGGCTATACTGCCCAAAGTAATTTACACAATCAATGCTATCCCCATCAAACTACCATTGAATTTCTTCACAGAACTGAAAAAAACCACCATGAATTTTATATGGAACCAAAAATGAGCCCGCATAGCCAAGTCAATTCTAAGCAAAAAGAACACAGCGGGAGGTATCACACTACCAGACTTCAAACTATACTACAAGGCTACAGTAATCAAAACAGCATGGTACTGGTACCAAAACAGAGATATAGACCAATGGAACAGAACAGAAGCATCGGAGGTAACACAACATATCTACAACCATATAATCTTTGATAAACCAGTCAAAAACCAGCAATGGAAAAAGGATTCCCTATTTAATAAATGGTGTTGGGAAAACTGGCTAGCCATGTACAGAAAGCAGAAACTGGACCACTTGCTGACACCTTACACTAAAATTAACTCCAGATGGATTAAAGACTTAAACCTAAGACCTGACACCGTAAAAACCCTAGAAGAAAATCTAGGCAAAACCATTCAGAACATAGGAGTAGGCAAGGACTTCATGAACAAAACACCAAAAGCATTGGCAACAAAAGACAAAATAGACAAATGGGACCTAATCAAACTCCACAGCTTCCGCTCGGCAAAAGAAACAGTCACTAGAGTGAATCGGCAACCATCAGAATGGGAAAATATCTTTGCAGTTTACACATCTGACAAAGGGCTGATATCCAGAATTTACAAAGAACTCAAACAGATTAACAGGAAAAAAACAAGCCCATTCAAAAATGGGCAAAGGATATGAACAGAAACTTTACAAAAGAAGACATACATGAGGCCAACAAACATATGAAAAAATGCTCATCATCACTGGTCATTAGAGAGATGCAAATCAAAACCACATTCAGATACCATCTCACGCCAGTTAGAATGGCGATCATTAAAAAATATGGAGACAGCAGATGCTGGAGAGGATGTGGAGAAATAGGAACACTCTTACACTGTTGGGGGGAGTGTAAATTAGTTCAACCATTGTGGAAGACAGTGTGGCAATTCCTCAGGGACCTTGAAATAGAAATTTCATTTGACCCAGCAATCCCATTACTGAGTATATATCCAAAAGACTATAAATCATTCTACTATAAGGACACATGCACACGAATGTTCATTGCAGCACTGTTTACAATAGCAAAGAACTGGAACCAACCCAAATGCCAAACGATGATAGACTGGATTGAAAAATGTGGCACATATACACCATGGAATATTATGCAGCATTCAAAAATGGTGAGTTTGTGTCCTTTGTAAGGACATGGATGAATCTGTAGAACATCATTTTCAGCAAACTGACACAAGAACAGAAAAAGAAATACCGCATATACTCACTCATAGGTGGGTGAGAAACATGAGAACACATGGACACAGAGAGGCGGTCTACTATACACTGGGGTCTATTGGGGGGAATGGGGGAAGGACAGCCGGGGAGGGCTGGGGAGGGATAGCCTGTGGATGAAGGCCAAGTGTGGGTTAAGGGGAGAAATGCAGCAAAACACACTGCCATGTGTGTACCTATGCAACTACCTTGCACGTTCCGCACATGTACCCCAAAACCAATAATGCAATAATAATAAAAATAAAATAATGTAGACTCCTAACACTTATCATGGTGTGCGTTACACAGTGAGGCTCATTTTGTGTGACCATATGAAACAGGATGCTGCTATATTAAATATTTGTATTATTTAGTGAATTACTGAAAGAGGGTCTATATGAAATAGACTGCTGAGTAATTTACATTTGTGCATTTTTCACTGAGGTTACAAGTCAGTGGCCATATAAATTGGATTCCAGACTAATCCACATGTGCATATTATCCACTGAGGTTATGAATGAGTGTCCTAATAAAATAGACTCCTGGCTACTCCACAGGTGTACATTATTTACCAAGGCTCTGAATGAATGTCCATCGAAAATAGACTCCAAATTATTCCCCAGGTGTGTATTATTCAGTGAGGCTCAGAAGATGTGGCCATATTAATTAGATTCCTTAGAACATAAAGGACCTGTTTGATTCACTGTGGCTCTGAATATGAGTCTACAGGAAATAGACTCCTGACTACATCACATTATTGAGTGACATTTCAAATTAGAGGCCACATGAAAAAGTCTCCTGACTATTCCACAGCTGTGCATTATTTAGTGACACTCTGAATGAAGGGATATAGGTAAAACCTGACTAATTCCCCAGGTGTGTACACTTAGTGTGGCTCTTAAGAAGTGGCCATAGGAAAGAGTCTCCTGACTATTCCACAGGTGTGCATTATTGAGTGAGACTCTGAATGAGGGGATAATGGTAAATCCTGACTATTTCCCCAGGTGTGTACACTTAGTGAGGCTCTTAACTAGTGGCCATAGGAAAGAGACTTCTGACTATTCCACAGGTGTGCATTATTTAGTGATTGTCTGAATTGGTGGCCATAAAAAATAGACTCCAGGCTATATCACAAGTGTAAAATACTCATTGAGTCTGTGAAAGTGGGTCCATAAGAATAAGACATCTAATATAAATTGGAATCCGGTCTAATCCACATGTGCATATTATCCACTGAGGTTATGAATGAGTGTCTTAATAAAATAGACTCCTGGCTACTCCACAGGTGCACATAATTTACCGAGGCTCTGAATGAATTTTCATCGAAAATAGACTCCAAATTATTCTTTAGGTGTGTATTATTCAGTGAGGATCAGAAGATGTGGCCATATTAATTAGACTCTTTACAACATAAAAAGCCTGATTTATTCACTGTGGCTCTGAATATGTGTCTACATGAAATAGACTCCTGACTGCATCACATTTTTCTGTGACACTCCGAATTAGAGGCCACATTAAAAAGTCTCCGGACTATTCCACAGGTGTGCATTATTGAGTGAGACTCTGAATAAGGCGATAATGTTAAATCCTGACAATTTCCCCAGGTGTGTACCCTTAGGGAGTCTCTTAACGAGTGGCCATAGGAAAGAGTCTCCTGATTATTCCACAGGTGTGCATTGTTTAGTGATTCTCTGAATTGGTGGCCATAAAAATAGACTCAGGCTATATCACAAATGTGAAATACTCATTGAGGCTGTGAAAGTGGGTCCATAAGAATAAGACATCTAATATAAATTGGAATCCGGTCTAATCCACATGTGCATATTATCCACTGAGGTTATGAATGAGTGTCTTAATAAAATAGACCCTCCTACTCCACAGGTGTACATTATTTACCAAGGCTCTGAATGAATGTCCATCGAAAATAGACTCCAAATTATTCCCCACGTGTGTATTATTCAGTGAGGCTCAGAAGTTGTGGCCATATTAATTAGATTCCTTAGAACATAAAGGACCTGTTTGATTCACTGTGGCTCTGAATATGAGTCTACAGGAAATAGACTCCTGACTACATCACATTATTGAGTGACATTTCAAATTAGAGGCCACATGAAAAGTCTCCTGACTATTCCACAGCTGTGCATTATTTAGTGACACTCTGAATGAAGGGATATAGGTAAAACCTGACTAATTCCCCAGGTGTGTACACTTAGTGCGGCTCTTAAGGAGTGGCCATAGGAAAGAGTCTCCTGACTATTCCACAGGTGTGCATTATTGAGTGAGACTCTGAATGAGGGGATAATGGTAAATCCTGACTATTTCCCCAGGTGTGTACCCTTAGTGAGGCTCTTAACGAGTGGCCATAGGAAAGAGACTCCTGACTATTCCACAGGTGTGCATTGTTTAGTGATTCTCTGAATTGGTGGCCATAAAAAATAGACTCCAGGCTATATCACAAATGTGAAATACTCATTGAGGCTGTGAAAGTGAATCCATAAGAATAAGACATCTAATATAAACTGGAATCCGGTCTAATCCACATGTGGATATTATCCACTGAGGTTATGGATGAGTGTCTTAATAAAATAGACCCCTCCTACTCCACAGGTGCACATTATTTACCGAGGCTCTGAATGAATGTTCATCGAAAATCGACTCCAAATTATTCTTTAGGTGTGTATTATTCAGTGAGGATCAGAAGATGTGGCCATATTAAATAGACTCTTTACAACATAAAAAGCCTGATTTATTCACTGTGGCTCTGAATATGTGTCTACATGAAATAGACTCCTGACTGCATCACATTTTTCTGTTACACTCCGAATTACAGGCCACATGAAAAAGTCTCCTGACTATTCCACAGGTGTGCTATATTTAGTGAGTCTCGGAATGAAGAGATATAGGTAAATCCTGACTATTTCCCAAGGTTTGTACACTTAGTGAGGCTTTTAACGAGTGGCCATAGGAAAGAGTCTCCTGACTATTCCACAGGTGTGCATTATTGAGTGAGACTCTGAATGAGGAGATAATGGTAAATCCTGACTATTTCAACAGGTGTGTACACTTAGTTAGGCTCTTAATGAGGGGCCATAGGAAAGAGAATTCTGACTATTAAGCAGATGTGCATTATTTAGTGATTCTCTGAATGAGTGGCCATAAAAATAGACTCCAGGCTATATCACAATTGTGTAATATTCAGTTAGGCTGTGAAAGAGGGGCCATATGAAACAGACTTCTAATTTCTCCACATGTGAATTATTCACAGTTTGTCTGAATGAGTAGCCATATGACATAGACTCCTCATTATTATCCATGTGTGCATTAATCAAACAGGCTCTGTTTTAGAGTCCATACCAAATAGAATCCTGACAATGCTGGAGGTGTGTATTACTCAGTGATACACAAAATTAGAGTTCATATGAAATAGCCTCCTGATTATCATACCGGTGCGTATCATTCAGCAAGGCACTTAATGCGTAGCTATGTTAAACTGCGTTTTGATTACTCCATAGAAGTTCACTGTTCACTGAAACTTTGAATGATAGACCATATAAAATAGACACCTGACTCTTGCTCCATTGTGAATTATTCAATAAGGTTCTAAATGAGTGGTAGTATCAAATAGAATCCTGAGGATTCTTCAGTTATATATCACTAAGTGAGGCATAAAATAACTGTCCATATAAAAATGCTCGACTATTTCCTGTTGTGCATTATTCACTGAGGCTCTAAATGAGTGGCTAATGAAGTAGACTCTTAAAACTTCTTTTGTTGTGTATTATTGTATGAGTCTCTGACTAAGTGGGCATAAAAAGAGACTCAGGTGTATTGCCCATGTGATCATTACGTACAGAGACTTTGAATGTGTAGCCATTTGAAGTAGACACTAGACTATTTTGAGAAGAGTATTCTTCACAGAGGCCCTGAACCAGTGGCCATGTGAAAGAGATTCCTGACTGATCAGATATACATATTATTCACTAAAACACTGAAAGAGTTGCCTTATGACTTAGAACCCATTTTACTCAACAGGTGTGTGTTATTTTTTGATTCTCCAAACTAATCACCATATGAAACAGACTAGTGATTATTCCCCACATGTGCAGTATTCCAAAAGGTTTTGTATGAGTGTCTATGTCAAATAATCTCCTGACTCTGACATATGTGTGTAACATTCAGGGAGCTGCTGAATTTGGGGCTACCTTAAATAGGGTCCTGACTACTCCACAGCTGTTTTTTATGCACTGAATCTCCGAATGACAGGCCATATGAAATAGACTCCTTAGTATTGCCCCATTGTGCATTATTCGGTAATGCTCTGATTGAGTGTCCATATGACTTGGAAACGGACTATTCCCAAGGTGTGAATTCTTCCGTGAGATTCTGAACGAGTGACCACATAACATAAACCCTTGACTCTATCCTCTTGACAATATTTAAGTTCTGCATTGTCCACTGAGTCGTTGGGTAAAGTGTCATTTCAAATAGTCTCCAGACTATTCCTGAGCTGTGCATTATTCAGTGAGTCTCTGAAAAGGTGTATCTATATAATATAATTCTGAGTATTTTTCATATATATAGGATTCCTCACTGAGGTTCTGAATAAGTGTGCATGTAAAATACACTCTTGACGTTTTCATACGTTTGTATTATTCTGTGAAGCTCTCAATGAGTGGCCATAAAATATAGCCTTCTGAATGATCCTCAGGTGTGCGTTTTTACATTCTGCTCTAAATGAGTGGCTACACGAAAGAAAATTTTAACTTTTCCCAAGGTGTATGTTATTCACTTAGGCCCTGAATATGTTGGTATAAAAAATAGACTTTTGACTACAATAGAGGTGTTTCTTATTCAAGGAAGCTCTGAAATTGATGCCTTATGTAATACTGTCCTGAGTGTTTCCCAGGTATGTATTATTCACTGAGGCTCTGAAACTTTGTCCATATGAAATTGTTTCCTGACTTGTCCACAGGCGTGTATTATTGACTATGACTCTAAATCGTTGGGCATGTAAAATAGAGAAGGGACTATTCCAAAGTTGTGTATTCCTCACTCAGGCTTTGATTTTGTGGCCATATCAAATAGTCTAGTGTCTATTCCACACTTGTGCATTATTCCCTGAGGCTGTAAATGAGAGGCTATATAAATAGATTCCCAACCTTTCTCTAGGTGTGCCTTACTCAGTGAGGCTCATTTTGTGACCATATGAAACAGGATGCTGCTATATTAAATATTTGTATTATTTAGTGAATTACTGAATGGGTGTCTATATGAAATAGACTGCTGAGTACTTTACATTTGTGCATTTTTCACTGAGGTTACGAGTCAGTGGCCATATAAATTGGAATATGGACTAATCCACACGTGCATATTATCCACTGAGGTTATGAATGAGTGTCCTCATAAAATAGACTCCTGGCTACTCCACAGGTGTACATTATTTACCAAGGCTCTGAATGAAGTTCCATCGAAAATAGACTCCAAATTATTCTCCAGGTGTGTATTATTCAGTGAGGATCAGAAGACGTGGCCATATTAATTAGATTCCTTAGAACATAAAGTGCCTGTTTGATTCAATGTGGCTCTTAGTATGAGTCTACATGAAACAGACTCCGGACTACATCACATTATTCAGTGACACTCCAAATTAGAGGCCACATTAAAAAGTCTCCTGACTATTTCACAGGTGTGCATTATTTAGTGAGACTCTGAATGAAGGGATATAGGTAAATCCTGACTATTTCTGACACTATTGGTGTATAGGAATGCTTGTGATTTTTGCACATTGATTTTATATCCTGAGACTTTGCTGAAGTTGCTTATCAGTTGCAGGAGCTTTTGGGCTGAGGTGATGGGGTCTTCTAGATATACTATCATGTCGTCTGCAAATAGAGACAATTTGGATTCCACCTTTCGTATTTGAATACGCTTTATTTCTTTATCTTGCCTGATTGCTGTGGCTAGAACTTCCAGTACTATGTTGAATAGAAGTGGTGAGAGAGGGCATCCTTGTCTAGTGCCGGATATCAAAGGGAATGCTTCCAGTTTTTGCCCATTCAGTATGATATTGGCTGTTGGTTTGTCATAAATAGCTTTTATTACTTTGAGATATGTTCCATCAATACCAAGTTTATTAAAACTTTTTAGCATAAAAAGCTGTTGAATTTTATCAAATGACTTCTCTGCATCAATTGAGATAATCATGAGGTTTTTGTTTTTGCTTCTGTTTATGTGGTGAATTACACATATAGACTTGCGTATGTTGAACCAGCCTTGCATCACCGGGATGAATCCTACTTGATCATGATGGATAAGTTTTTTAATGTGCTGTTGCAATCGGTTTGCCAGTATTTTATTGAAGATTTTTGCATCTATGTTCATCATGGATATTGGCCTGAAGTTTCCTTTTCCTGTTGAGTCTCTGCCAGGTTTTGGTATCAGGATGATGTTGGTCTCATAAAATCATTTGGGAAGGGTTCCCTCTTTTTGGTTTATTTGGAATAGTTTCAGAAGGAATGGTACCAGATCCTCTTTGTGTGTCTGGTAGAATTCAACTGTGAACCTATCTGGACCTGGGCTTTTTTTGTGTGGTAGGCTCTTAATTGCTGCCTCAACTTCAGACCTTGTTATTGGTCCATTCATAGTTTCGGCTTCCTCGTGGTTTAGGCTTGGGAGGACATAGGCGTCCAGGAATTTATCCATTTCTTCCTGATTTATTATTTATGTGCATAGAGTTGTTTGTATTCTCTGATGATGGTTTGAATTTCTGTGGAATCTGTGGTGATTTCTCCATTATTGTTTTTTATTGCATTTATTTGGTTGTTCTCTCTTTTCTTTTTTATCAGTCTGGCTTGTGGTCTGTCTATTTTGTTGATCTTTTCGAAAAACCAGCTCTTAGATTTATTGATTTTTTGAAGGGTTTTTCTTGTCTCTATCTCCTTCAGTTCTGCTCTGATCTTAGTTATTTCTTGTCTTTGGCTAGGTTTTGAGCTTTTTTGATCTTGCTCCTCTAGCTCTTTCAATTTTGACGATAGGGTGTCAGTTTTGGATCTCTCCACTCTTCTCATGTGGGCACTTATTGCTATATATTTTCCTCTACAGACTGCTTAAATGTGTCCCAGAGATTCTGCTACGTTGTGTCTTCATTCTCGTTGGTCTCAAAGAACTTCTTTATTTCTGCCTTCATTTCATTGTTTATCCAATCAACATTCAAGAGCCAGTTGTTCAGTTTCCATGAAGCTGTGCGGTTCTGAGTTATTTTCTGAATTCTGAGTTCCAACTTGATTGCACTATGGTCTGAGAGACTGTTTGTTATGATTTCAGTTGTTTTGCATTTGCTGAGGAGTGCTTTCCTTCCAATGATGTGGTCAATTTTGGAGTAGGTGTGATGTAGTGCTGAGAAGAATGTATATTCTATGGATTTTGGGTGGAGAGTTCTGTAAATGTCTATCAGGTTTGCTTGTTCCAGGTCTGAGTTCAAGTCCTGGATATCCTTGTTAATTTTCTGTCTGGTTGATCTGTCTGCTCTTGACAGTGGAGTGTTAAGGTCTCCCACCATTATTGTGTGGGAGTCTAAGTCTCTTTGTAAGTCATTAAGAACCTGCGTTATATATCTGGGTGCTCCTACATTGGGTCCATATATATGTAGAATCGTTAGCTCTTCTTGTTGTATCGATCCTTTTACCATTATGTAATGACCTTCTTTTTCCCTTTTGATCTTTGTTGGTTTAAAGTCTATTTTATCAGAGACGAGAATTGCATCTCCTGCTTTTTTGCTCTCCATTTGCTTGGTAAATCTTCCTCCATCCTTTTATTTTGAGCCTTTGTGTATCTTTGCGTGTGAGGTGGGTTTCCTGGATACAGCACACCGATGGGTTTTGGTTTTTTATCCAATTTGTCAGTCTGTGTCGTTTGGTTGGTGCATTTAGCCCAGTTACATTTAGGGTTAATATTGTTATGTGTGAATTTGATACTGCCATTTTGATGCTAGCTGGCTGTTTTGCCCGTTGGTTCATGTACATTCTTCATTTTGTTGATGGTCTTTAGCATTTGGTATGCTTTTAGGATGGCTGGTACTGGTTGTTTCTTTCTATGTGTAGTGCCTCTTTCAGGAGCTCTTGTAAAGCAGGCCTAGTGGTGACAAAATCTCTGAGTACTTGCTTGTTCGTGAAGGATTTTATTTTTCCTTCACTTATGAAGCTCAGTTTGGCTGGATATGAAATTCTGGGTTGAAAGTTATTTTCTTTAAAGATGTTGAATATTGGCCCCTCTCTCTTCTGGCTTGTAGAGTCTCTGCCGAGAGATCTGCTGTGAGTCTGATGGGCTTTCCTTTGTGGGTGACCCGACCTTTCTCTCTGGCTGCCCTTAGTATTTTCTCCTTCATTTCAACCCTGGTGAATCTGACGATTATGTGCCTTGGGGTTGCTCTTCTTGCAGAGTATCTTTGTGGTGTTCTCTGTATTTCCTGGAGTTGAGTATTGACCTGTCTTGCTAGGTTGGGGAAATTTTCCTGGATAATATCCTGAAGAGTATTTTCCAGCTTGGATTCATTCTCTTCATCACATTCTGGTACACCTATCAAACGTAGGTTGGGTCTCTTCACATAGTCCCACATTTCTTGGAGATTTTGTTCATTCCTTTTTGTGCTTTTTTCTTTAATCTTGGTTTCTTGTTTTATTTCATTGAGTTGATCTTCGACTTCTGATATTCTTTCTTCTGCTTGGTCAATTCGGCTGTTGAAACTTGTGCATGCTTCACGAAGTTCTCGTGTTGTGTTTTTCAGCTCCTTCAATTCATTCATATTCCTCTCTAAGTTGTCCATTCTTGTTATCAATTCCTCGAATCTTTTTGCAAATCTTTTTTCAAGATTCTTAGTTTCTTTGCACTGATTTAGAACATGTTCTTTTAGCTAACTGAAGTTTCTCATTATCCACTTTCTGAAGTCTGATTCCGTCATTTTGTCACACTCCTCCATCCAGCTTTGTTTTCTTGCTGGTGAGGAGTTTTGGTCCTTTGTAGGAGGTGAGGTGTTTTGGTTTCGGGTGTTTTCCTCCTTTTTGCGCTGGTTTCTTCCAATCTTTATGGATTTACCCACCTGTCATCTTAGTAGTTTCTGATTTCTCAATTGGGTTTCTGTGTGGACGCTGAGATTGTTGATGATGAAGTATTTCTGTTACGTAGTTTTCCTTCTAATGGTCTAGCCCCTCTGCTGTAGGAGTGCTGAAGTCCACTCCAGGCCCTGCTTGTCTGGTGTATACCTGTAGCAGCTGTGGAACAGTGAGGGATGATACCAGTTTCTTCTTTTGCTGTCTTTGTTCCTTAATGATGCCCGCCAAATGTCAGTCTGATTATTCCTTTTTTGCGGTGACTCTTTGGATATACAGGGGTCAGGGATCTGCTTGAGGAGACAATCTGTGCTTTATAGGAGCTCCAGTGCTGAGCTGTGAGCTCCGTTGTTCATTCAGCATTGTTGGGAGGTTGTTTACGTCTGCTGCAATAGAACTCATAAAAAACCACCCTGTTTTTTTCCCCCTTAGATGCTCTGTCTTAGGGAGTTGGGGCTTTCTTTATGAGTATCTGTTGCACTGTCCTGCCCCACTAGGAGGCAGTCTATTCAATATTTGTCATCCGAGGCCCTGACCTGCTAGCGCGGGTCTGCCCTGTTGCTGCTGGGTTCCCTTCTGCTGTGGAGTGCTCCCCCTCATGGCGGAGTCTCTCTATTATGATAGGGTGCCTCGGCAATGAAAGGCTGCATCAGCCCTGGGCAGTACTTCGGTAGGAGTGGATTGTGTCAGTAATGGCGGACGCCCCTCCCTCACCAGGCTGCACTGTCCTAGATGCTGGCAGCAAAACTCTCAGACCCAAGCACCTCCAGTCGCCGCCCTGCTTGTCCCCGTGAGGGTGGGACCCAACTAGCCCGATCACCCAGCTCCCTGCCTCAGAGTCCGTCCCCTCTCTCTCTCTTCCTCTCCACAAGCTGAAAGGTCAACTCTCTCACTGGCACCCCAGTAGCCTGCCAATAGGGTACTGGGATCAGTGCGATCTCCCGTGCCACTGCCCACTGCACCGGCTCAGATCACGCTTCCCAGGAAACTCCGGGTCTGGCTCATTGTCCAAGTCCCATTCAATCAGATGGACATGCCAATCTGCCCTTCCAAATCTCAGATTGCCTGTTTAACAGGGCACCCAGACCAGTGAATTCTGTGCCGGGTCCGCTGCTGCGCCTGCTGAGTCGGGTACAAGCCAGCTGCGCTAGCCAGCTGTACAAGTGTCCTGTGTCTCTCCCACACCTGGGGCTTTCAACGCTCTGTGGGCAAAAAAGTCCATCCGAGAATGTGGCTAGGACTCATCCTCTGCGCCTTCACTGAGAGCTGCAATCCTGAGTCGCTTCTATGACGCCATCTTGCCACCTCCCCCCAGGAGGCTACTTTATGTAGCCTCTCATTTACAGCCACAGGGAATAATGCACAAGTGTGGAATAGACACTACACTATTTTATATGGCCACAAATTCAAAGCCTGAGTGAGGAATACACAACTTTGGAATAGTCCCTTCTCTTTTTTACATGCCCAAATATTTAAAGTCAGAGTCAATAATACACGCCTGTGGACAAGTCAGGAAACAATTTAATATGGACAAAGTTTCAGAGCCTCAGTGAATAATACATACCTGGAAAACACTCAGGACGGTATTACATGTGGCATCAATTTCAGAGCTTCCATGAATAAGAAACACCTCTATTGTAGTCAGAATAAGGTTTCCTATACCAACATATTCAGGGCCTAACTGAATAATATACACCTTGAGAAAAGTTAAAATTCTCTTTTGTATAGCCACTCATTTAGAGCCGAATGTAAAAACGCATGCCTGAGGAGCATTCAGGAGGCTCTATTTTATGGCCACTCATTCAGAGCTTCACAGAATAATACAGACCTATGAAAACGTCAGGAGTGTATTTCACACAGACACTTATTCAGAACCTCAGTGAGGAATCATATATATCTGAAAACTACTCAGGATTATATTATATAGAGCCACTTATTCAGAGACTCACTGAATAATGCACAGCTAAGGAATAGTCTGGAGACTATTTGATATGACACTTTACCCAAAGACTCAGTGGACAACGCGGAACTTAAAAATAGTCAAGAGGATAGAGTCAAGGGTTTATGTTATGTGGTCACTCGTTCAGAATCTCACGGAAGAATACACACCTTGGGAATAATCAGTGTCCAAGTCATATGGACATTCAATCAGAGCATTACCAAATAATGCACAATGGGGCAATACTAAGGAGTCTATTTCATATGGCCTGTCATTCGGAACTTCAGTGCATAAAAAACAGCTGTGGAGTAGTCAAGACCCTATTTAAGGTAGCCCCAAATTTAGCAGCTCCCTGAATGATACACACATGTGTCAGAGTCAGGAGACTATTTGACATAGACACTCATACAAAACCGTTTTGAATACTGCACATGTGGGAAAGAATCTCTAGACTGTTTCATATGGTGATTAGTTTGGAGAATCAAAAATAACTCACACCTGTTGAGTAAAATGGGTTTTAAGTCATGAGGCCACTCTTTCAGTGTTTTAGTGAATAATATGTATATCTGATCAGTCAGGAATCTCTTTCACATGGCCACTCGTTCAGGGCCGCTGTGAAGAATACTCTTCTCAAAAATAGTCAAGTGTCTACTTTAAATGGCTACACATTCAAAGTCTCTTTATGTAATGATCACATGGGCAATACACTGGAGTCTCTTTTGTATGCCCACTTAGTCAGAGACTCATACAATAATACACAACAAAGGAAGATTAAAGAGTCTACTTCATGTAGCCACTCATTTAGAGCCTCAGTGAATAATGCACACCAGGGTAATAGTCGAGCATTTTTTATATGGACAGTCATTTTATGCCTCACTGAGTGATATATAACTGAAGAATCCTCAGGATTCTATTTGATACTACCACTCATTTAGAACCTTATTGAATAATTCACAATGGAGCAATAGTCAGGTGTCTATTTTATATGGTCTATCATTCAAAGTTTCAGTGAACAGTGAACTTCTATGGAGTAATCAGGACGCTGTTTAACATAGCCACGAATTAAGTGCCTTGCTGAATGATACCCACCGGTATGATAATCAGGAGGCTATTTCATATGAACTCTAATTTTGTGTATCGCTGACTAATACACACCTCGGGCAGTGTCAGGAGTCTATTTGGTATGGACACTCAAACAGAGCCTGTTTGATTAATGCACACATGGATAATAATGAGGAGTCTATGTCATATGGCTACTCATTCAGACAAACTGTGAATAATGCACATGTGGAGTAATTAGAAGTCTGTTTCATATGGCCCTCTTTCACAGCCTCACTGAATATTACACACTTGTGATATAGTCTGGAGTCTATTTTTATGGCCACTCATTCAGAGAATCACTAAATAATGCACACCTGCTTAATAGTCAGAAGTCTCTTTCCTATGGCCACTCGTTAAGAGCCTCACTAAGTGTACACACCTGGGGAAATAGTCAGGATTTACCTATATCCCTTCATTCAGAGTCTCACTCAATAATGCACACCTGTGGAATAGTCAGGAGACTTTTTCATGTGGCCTCTAATTCGGAGTGTCACTGAATAATGTGATGTAGTCAGGAGTCTATTTCATGTAGACACATATTCAGAGCCACAGTGAATAAAACAGGTTCTTTATGTTGTAAGGAATCTAATTAATATGGCCACATCTTCTGAGCCTCACTGAATAATACACACCTGGAGAATAATTTGGAGTCTATTTTCGATGGACATTCATTCAGAGCCTCGGTAAATAATGTACACCTGTGGAGTAGCCAGGAGTCTATTTTATTAAGACACTCATTCATAACCTCAGTGGATAATATGCACATGTGGATTAGACCGGATTCCAATTTATATTAGTAGTTTGATTCTTATGGACCCACTTTCACAACCTCAATGAATATTTCACACTTATGTTATAGCCTGGAGTCTTTTTTATGGGTATCAATTCAAAGAATCTCTAAATAATGCACACTATTGGAATAGTCAGAATTCTATTTCCTATGGCCACTCGTTGAGAGCCTCACTAAAGGTACACACCTGGGGAAATAGTCAGGATTTACCATTATCCCCTCATTCAGAGTCTCACTCAATAATGCACACCTGTGTAATAGTCAGGAGACTCTTTCCTATGGCCACTCGTTAAGAGCCTCACTAAGTGTACACACCTGGGGAAATAGGCAGCATTTACCTATATCCCTTCATTAAGAGTCTCACTATATAATGCACACCTGTGAAATAGACAGGGGACTTTTTCATGTGGCTTCTAATTCGGAGTGTCACAGAATAATGTGATGTAGTCAGGACTTTATTTCTTTTTTAAAAAATTTTTATTGCATTATATGTTTTGGGGTACATGTGCAGAACGTGCAAGATAGTTGCATAGGTACACACATGGCAGTGTGTTTTGCTGCCTTTCTCCCCCTTCACCCACACTTGGCATTCATCCCCAGGCTATCCCTCCTTAGCCCCCACACTGTCCCTCCTCCATTCCCCCCAATATACCCCATTGAGTAGTATACCCCCTCTCTCTGTCCATGTGTTCTCATTTTTCTCACCCACCTATAAGTGAGTATATGCGGTATTTCTTTTTCTGTTCTTATGTCAGTTTGTTGAGAATGATGTTCTCCTGATTCATCCATGTCCTTACAATGGACACACACTCATCATTTTTGATTGCTGCATAATATTCCATGGTGTATATGTGCCACATATTTCCAGTCCAGCCTATACGTCATTGGGCATTTGGGTTGGTTCCAGTTCTTTGCTATTGTAAATAGTGCTGCAATGAACATTCGTGTGCATGTGTCCTTATAGTACAATGATTTATAGTCCTTTGAATATATACCCAGTAAAGGGATTGCTGGGTCAAATGGAATTTCTATTTCTAGATCCTTGAGGAATCGCCACACTGTCTTCCACAATGGTTGAAGTAATTTACACTCCCACCAACAGTTTAAGAGTGTTGCTATTTCTCCACATCCTCTCCAGCATCTGTTGTCTCTAGATTTTTTAATGATCGCCATTATAACTGGCGTGAGATAGTATCTCAGTGTGGTTTTATTTGCATGTATCTAATGACCAGTGATGATGAGCATTTTTTCCTATGTTTATTGGCCTCATGTATGTCTCCTTTTGTAAAGTTTCTTCTGTTCATATCCTTTGCCCATTTTTGAATGGGCTTGTTTGTTTTTTTCCTGTAAATCTGTAAAACCTGAGTTCTTTGTAAATTCTGGATATCAGCCCTTTGTCAGATGGGTAAACTGCAAAGATTTTTTCCCATTCTGATGGTTGCCGTTTCTCTCTAGTGACTGTTTCTATTGCTGTGCAGAAGCTGTGGAGTTTGTTTAGGTCCCATTTGTCTATTTTGGCTTTTGTTGCCAATGCTTTTAGTGTTTTGTTCATGAAGTCCTTGCCTACTCCTATGTCCTGAATGGTTTTACCTAGATTTCCTTCTAGGGTTTTTATGGTGTCAGGTCTAACCTTTAAGACTTTAATCCATCTGGAGTTAATTTTAGTGTAAGGTGTCAGGAAGGGGTCCAGTTTCTGCTTTCTGCACATGGCTAGCCAGTTTTCCCAACACCATTTATTAAATAGGGAATCCTTTCCCCATTGCTTGTTTTTGTCTGGTTTATCAAAGATAATATGGTTGCAGATATGTTGTGTTGCCTCCGATGCTTCTGTTCTGTTCCATTGGTCTATATCTCTGTTTTGGTACCAGTACCATGCTGTTTTGATTACTGTAGCCTTGTAGTATAGTTTGAAGTCTGGTAGTGTGATGCCTCCCGCTGTGTTCTTTTGCTTAGAATTGACTTGGCTATGCGGGCTCTTTTTTGGTTCCATATGAAATTCATGGTGGTTTTTCCAGTTCTGTGAAGAAATTCAATGGTAGTTTGATGGGGATAGCATTGATTGTGTAAATTACTTTGGGCAGTATAGCCATTTTCACGATATTGATTCTTCCTAACCATGAACATGGAATGTTTCTCCATCTGTTTGTGTCCTCTCTTATTTCGTTGAGCAGTGGTTTGTAGTTTTCCTTAAAGAGGTCCCTTACATTCCTTGTGAGTTGTATTCCTAGGTATTTTATTTTCTTTGTAGCAATTGTGAATGGCAGTTCGTTCTTGATTTGGTTCTCTTTAAGTCTGTTATTGTTGTATAGGAATGCTTGTGATTTTTGCACATTGATTTTATATGCTGAGACTTGCAGAAGATGCTTATCAGTTTCAGGAGCTTTTGAGCTGAGGTGATGGGGTCTTCTAGGTATACTATCATGCCGTCTGCAAACAGAGACAATTTGGCTTCCACCTTTTCTATTTGAATACACTTTATTTCTTTTTCTTGCCTTATTGCTCTGGCTAGAACTTCCAGTACTATGTTAAATAGAAGTGGTGTGAGAGGGCATCCTTGTCTAGTGCCGGATTTCAAAGGGAATGCTTCCAGTTTTTGCCCATTAAGTATGATATTGGCTGTTGGTTTGTCATAAATATCTTTTATTACTTTGAGATATGTTCCATCAATACCAAGTTTATTGAGGGTTTTTAGCATAAAGGCTGTTGAATTTTGTCAAATTCCTTCTCTGCATCAATTGAGATAATCATGTGGTTTTTGTTTTTGCTTCTGTTTATGTGGTGAATTACATTTATAGACTTGTATGTTGAACCAGCCTTGCATCCCAGGGATGAATCCTACTTGATCATGATGGATAAGTTTTTTAATGTGCTGTTGCAATCGGTTTGCCAGTATTTTATTGAAGATTTTTGCATCTATGTTCATCATGGATATTGGCCTGAAGTTTTCTTTTCTTGTTGAGTCTCTGCCGGGTTTTGGTATCAGGATGATGTTGGTCTCATAAAATGATTTGGGAAGGGTTCCTCTTTTGGATTATTTGGAATAGTTTCAGAAGGAATGGTACCAGATCCTCTTTGTGTGTCTGGTAGAATTCAGCTGTGAACCCATCTGGACCTGGGCTTTTTGTGTGTAGTAGGCTCTTAATTGCTGCCTCAACTTCAGACCTTGTTATTGGTCTATTCATAGTTTCGGCTTCCTCCTGGTTTAGGCTTGGGAGGACACAGGCGTCCAGGAATTTATCCATTTCTTCCTGGTTTACTAGTTTATGTGCATAGAGTTGTTTGTAGTATTCTCTGATGATGGTTTGAATTTCTGTGGAATCTGTGGTGATTTCCCATTATCGTTTTTTATTGCATCTATTTGGTTGTTCTCTTTTCTTTTTTATCAGTCTGGCTAGTGGTCTGTCTATTTTGTTGATCTTTTCAAAAAACCAGCTCTTAGATTTATTGATTTTTTAAAGGGTTTTTCTTGTCTCTATCTCCTTCAGTTCTGCTCTGATCTTAGTTATTTCTTGTCTTTGGCTAGGTTTGAGCTTTTTTGATCTTGCTCCTCTAGCTCTTTCAATTTTGACGATAGGGTGTCTATTTTGGATCTCTCCACTCTTCTCATGTGGGCACTTATTGCTATATATTTTCCTCTACAGACTGCTTTAAATGTGTCCCAGAGATTCTGGTACGTTGTGTCTTCATTCTCGTTGGTTTCAAAGAACTTCTTTATTTCTGCCTTCATTTTATTGTTTATCCAATCAACATTCAAGAGCCAGTTGTTCAGTTTCCATGAAGCTGTGCGGTTCTGAGTTATTTTCTGAATTCTGAGTTCCAACTTGATTGCACTATGGTCTGAGAGACTGTTTGTTATGATTTCAGTTGTTTTGCATTTGCTGAGGAGTGCTTTACTTCCAATTATGTGGTCAATTTTGGAGTAGGTGTGATGTGGTGCTGAGAAGAATGTATATTCTGTGGATTTTGGGTGGAGAGTTCTGTAAATGTCTATCAGGTTTGCTTGTTCCAGGTCTGAGTTCAAGTCCTGGATATCCTTGTTAATTTTCTGTCTGGTTGATCTGTCTGCTATTGACAGTGGAGTGTTAAAGTCTCCCACTATTATTGTGTGGAAGTCTAAGTCTCTTTGTAAGTCATTAAGAACTTGCCTTATATATCTGGGTGCTCCTACATTGGGTCCATATATATGTAGAATCGTTAGCTCTTCTTGTTGTATCGATCCTTTTACTATTATGTAATGACCTTCTTTGTCCCTTTTGATCTTTGTTGGTTTAAAGTCTATTTTATCAGAGACGAGAATTGCAACTCCTGCTTTTTTTTGCTGTCCATTTGCTTGGTAAATCTTCCTCCATCCCTTTATTTTGAGCCTTTGTGTATCCTTGCATGTGACGTGGGTTTCCTGGATACAGCACACTGATGTGTTTTGGATTTTTATCCAATTTGCCAGTCTGTGTCGTTTGGTTGGTGCATTTAGCCCATTTACATTTATGGTTACTATTGTTATGTGTGAATTAGATACTGCCATTTTGATGCTAGCTGGCTGTTTTGCCCGTTGGTTCATGTAACTTCTTCATTTTGTTTATAGTCTTTAGCATTTGGTATGCTTTTAGGATGGCTGGCACTGGTTGTTCTTTTCTATGTCTAGTGCCTCTTTCAGGAGCTCTTGTAAAGCAGGCCTAGTGGTGACAAAATCTCTGAGTACTTGCTTGTTCGTGAAGGATTTTATTTTTCCTTCACTTATGAAGCTCAGTTTGGCTGGATATGAAATTCTGGGTTGAAAGTTCTTTTCTTTAAGGATGTTGAATATTGTTCCCCACTCTCTTCTGGCTTGTACATTCTCTGCCGAGAGATCTTCTGTGCGTCTGATGGGCTTCCCTTTGTAGGTGACCCGATCTTTCTCTCTGGCTGCCCTTAGTATTTTCTCCTTCATTTCAACCCTGGTGAATCTGACGATTATGTGCATTGGGGTTGCTCTTCTGTGAGTATCTTTGTGGTGTTCTCTGTATTTCCTGGAGTTGAGTATTAACCTGTCTTGCTAGGTTGGGGAAATTTTCCTGGATAATATCCTGAAGAGTATTTTCCAGCTTGGATTCATTCTATTCATCACATTCTGGTACACCTATCAAACGTAGGTTGGGTCTCTTCACGTAGTCCCACATTTCTTGGAGATTTTGTTCATTCTTTTTTGTGCTTTTTCCTTTAATCTTGGTTTCTCGTTTTATTTCATTGAGTTGATGTTCGACTTCTGATATTCTTTCTTCTGCTTGGTCAATTCGGCTGTTGAAACTTGTGCATGGTTCGTGAAGTTCTCATGTTGTGTTTTTCAGCTCCTTCAAATCGTTCATATTCCTCTCTAAGTTGTCCATTCTTGATATCAATTCCTCGAATCTTTTTCAAATCTTTTTTCAAGGTTCTTAGTTTTTTTGCATTGATTTAGAACATGTTCCTTTAGCTTACTGAAGTTTCTCATTATCCACTTTCTGAAGTCTGATTTTGTCATTTCTTCACACTCATTCTCCTTCCAGCTTTGTTCCCTTGCTGGTGAGGAGTTTTGGTCCTTTGTAGGAGGTGAGGTGTTTTGGTTTCTCGTGTTTTCCTCCTTTTTGCACTTGTTTCTTCCCATCTTTATGGATTTATCCACCTGTCATCTTAGTAGTTGCTGATTTTTCAATTGGGTCTCTGTGTGGACGCTGAGATTGTTGATGATGAAATATTTCTGTTGCTTTGTTTTCCTTCTAATTGTCTAGCCCCTCTGCTTTATGAGTGCTGAGGTCCACTCCAGGCACTGCTTGTCTGGGGTATACCTGTAGCAGCTGCAGAACAGTGAGGGATGATACCAGTTTCTTCTTCTGCTGTCTTTGTTCCAAAATTATGCCCGCCAAATGTCAGTCTGATTAGTTTTTTTGGGGGGTGACTCTTTGGATATACAGGGGTCAGAGAGCTGCTTGAGGAGACAGTCTGTGCTTTGTAGGAGCTCCAGTGCATAGCTGTGAACTCCGTTGTTCATTCAGGGTTGTTGGGAGGTTGTTTATGTTTGCTGCAACAAAACTCATAAAACACCACCCTTTTCTTTCCTCCTTAGATGCTCTGTCTCAGGGAGTTGGGCCTTTCTTTATGAGTATCTGTTGCACTGTCCTGCCCCACTAGGAGTCAGTCTATTCACTATTTGCCCTGCTACGGCGGGTCCACCCTGTTGCTGCTGGGCTCCGTTCTGCTGTGGAGTGCTTCCCCTTCTGGCAGAGTCTCTCTGTTATGGCAGGTTGCCTCGGCAATGGCAGGCTGCGTCAGCCCTGGGCGGTACTTCAGTAGGGGCGGATTGCGTCCGTCCGCAGTGGCGGATGTTCCTACCCCAGTGGGCTGCACCGTCCTAGATGCCAGCAGCAAATCTCAGCCCTGAGCGCCTCCAATCACCGACCTGCTTGTCCCCCTGAGGGTGGGACCCACCGAGCCTGATCACCCAGCTCCCTGCCTCAGAGTCCATCCTCTCTCTCTCTCTTCCTTTCCCCAAGGTGAAAGGTCGAATCCCTCACTGGCGCCCAAGTAGCCTGCTGATAGGGCACTGGTATCCATGTGATCTCCCGTGCCACTGCCCACTGCAGCAGCTCAGATCTCGCTTCCCAGAAATCTCCTGGTCTGGCTCATTGTCCAAGTCCCATTCAATCAGATGGACATGACAATCTGCCCTTCCAAATCTCAGATTGCTGGTTTAACAGGGCAAACAGACCAGTGAGTTCTGGGCTGGGTCCCACTGCTGCAGTAGCCGGCTCTACTAGCGTCCTGTGTCTCTCCCACACCTGGGAATTTCAACGCTCTGTGGGTAGAAAAGGTCCATCCGATAATGCGGCTAGGACTCACCCCTGTGCCTTCACTGGGAGCTGCAATCCTGAGTCGCTTCAACGACGCCATCTTGCGAGTCCTCAGGTGTCTATTTTATATGGTCTATCATTCAAAGTTTCAGTGAACAGTGAACTTCTATGGAGTAATCAGGACGCTGTTTAACATAGCCACGAATTAAGTGCCTTGCTGAATAATATGCAGCGGTATGATAATGAGGAGGCTATTTCATATGAACTCGAATTTTGTGTATCACTGAGTAATACACACTGTGGGCAGTGTCAGGAGTCTATTTAGTATGGACATTCAAACAGAGCCTGTTTGATTAAGGCACACATGGATGAAAATAAGGAGCCTATGTCATATGGTTACTCATTCAGACAAACTGTGAATAATGCACATGTGGAGTAATGAGAAGTCTGTTTCATATGCCCCCTCTTTCACAGCCTCACTGAATATTAAACACGTGATGTAGCCTGGAGTCTATTTTTATGGCCACTCACTCAGGGAATCACTAAAGAATGCACACCTGCTAAATAGTCAGAAGTCTCTTTCCTATGACCACTTGTTAAGAGCCTCACTAAGTGTACACACCTGGGGAAATAGTCAGGATTTACCATTATCCCGTCATTCAGAGTCTCACACAATAATGCACACCTGTGGAATAATCAGGAGACTCTTTCCTATGGCCATTCGTTAAGAGCCTCACTAAGTGTACACACCTGGGGAAATAGTCAAAATTTACCTATATCCCTTTCTTCAGATACTCAGGAAATAATGCACACCTGTGGAATAGTCAGGAGACTTTTTCATGTGACCACTAATTCTGAGTGTCACCGAATAATGTGATGAAGTCAGGAGTGTATTTTATGTAGACACATATTCAGAGCCACAGTGAATAAAACAGGCCCTTTATGTTGTAAGAATCAACTTAATATAGCCACATCTTCTGATCCTCACTGAATAATACACACTTGGAGAATAACTTGGAGTCTATTTTCGATGGACATTCATTCAGAGCCTCGGTAAATAATGTACACCTGTGGAGTAGCCAGGAGTCTATTTTATTAAGACACTCATTTATAACCTCAGTGGATAATGTGCATGTGTGGATTAAACCGGATTTCAATTTATATTAGAATTCTGATACTTATGGATGAACTTTCACAGCCTCAATGAATATTTCAGGCTTCTGATATAGCCTGGAGTCTATTTTTTATGGCCACTTATTCAGAGAATCGCTAAATAATGCACACTTGCTTAATACTCATAAGTCTCTTTCCTATGGCCACTCGTTAAGAGCCTCACTAAGGGTACATACCTGGAGAAATAGTCAGGATTTACCTATATCCCTTCATTCAGAGTCTCACTAAATAATGCACACCTGTAGAATAGTCAGGAGAATTTTTCATGTGGCCTCTTATTCAGAGTGTCACTGAATAATGTGATGTATTCAGGAGTCTTTTTCATGTAGACTCATATTCAGACAAAGAGTGAATAAAACTGGCCCTTTATGATCTAAGGAATCTAATTAATATGGCCACATCTTCTGAGCCTCACTGAATAATACACACCTGGAGAATAATTTGGAGTCTATTTTCGATGGTCATTCATTCAGAGCCTTGACAAATAATGTACACCTGTGGAGTAGCCAGGACTATATTTTATTAAGACACTCATTCATAAACTCAGTGGATAATAATCACGTGTGGATTAGTTTGGATTCAAATTTATATGTCCACTGTCTGGTAACCTCAGTCGAAAATGCAAAAATGTAAACTACTCAGCAATCTACTTAATAGATGAAGTCACAGAAAGGAGTCATGTAGCTGCAAACCAATTAACACTAAGGATTTCCAGAAGCCACCAGAGACTAGAAAGAAAACAGGAGAGATTCTTCCCCAGAACCTTCAGAGGGAGATCAGTCTTGCTTAAACCTTGATTTGGGGTTCCAGACTCCATAACTGTGAGAGAATAAATTTCTGTTGTTTTAAGCACCAAAAAGAAAAAAAATAGACACTCATTCAGTAATTCACTAAATAATACAAATATTTAATATAGCAGCATCCTGTTTCATATGGTCACACAAAATGAGCCTCACTGAGTAAGGCACACCTAGGGAAGTGTTAGGAGTCTACTTTATATAGCCTCTCATTTACAGCCTCAGGGAATAATGCACAAATGTGGAATAGACACTAGACTATTTGATACGGCCACAAAATCAAATCCTGAGTGAGGAATACACAACTTTGGAATAGTTCCTTCTCTATTTTACATGCCCAAATATTTAGAGTCAGAGTCTATAACACACAGCTGTGGACAAGTCAGTAAACAATTTCGTATGGCCAAAGTTTCAGAGCCTCAGTGAATAATACATACCTGGGAAACACTCAGGATGGTATTACATGTGGCATCAATTTCAGAGCTTCCTTGAATAAGATACACCTCTACTGTAGTCAGAATTCTGTTTTCTATACCAACATATTCAGGGTCTAACTGAATAACAAACACCTTGGGAAAAGATAAAATTCTCTTTTGTATAGCCACAAATTTAGAGCCGAATGTAAAAACGCATGCCTGAGGAGCATTTAGGAGGCTCTATTTTATGGCCACTCATTCAGAGCTTCACAGAATAATGCAGACCTATGAAAACGTCAGGAGTGTATTTCACACAGACACTTATTCAGAACCTCAGTGAGGAATCATATATATTTGGAAAATACTCAGGATTATATTATATAGAGCCACTTATTCAGAGACTCACTGATTAATGCAGAGGTAAGGAATAGTCTGGAGACTATTTGATATGACTCTTCACCCAGCGACTCAGTGGACAATGCAGAATGCAAAAATAGCCAAGAGGATAGAGTCAAATGTTAATGTTATGTGATCACTCATTCAGGAACTCAGTTAAGAATACACACCTTGGGAATAATCAGTGTCCAAGTCATATGAACACTGAATCACAGCATTACCGAATAATGCACAATGGGGCAATAGTAAGGAGTCTCTATCATATGGCCTGCCATTCGGAGCTTCAGTTCATAAACTACTTCACAGCTGTTTAAGCTGTGGAGTAGTCAGGACCCTATTTAAGGTAGCCCCAAATTAAGCAGCTCCCTGAATGATACACACATGTGTCAGAGTCAGGAGACTATTTGACATAGACACTCATACAAAACCATTTCAAATACTGAACATGTGGGGAATAATCACTAGTCTGTTTCATATGGTGATTAGTTTGGAGAGTCAAAAATAACACACACATGTAGAGTAAAATGGGTTCTAATTCATACGGCCACCCTTTCAGTGTTTTAGTGAATAATATGTATATCTGATCAGACAGGAATGTCTTTCACATGGCCACGCTTTCAGGGCCTCTGTGAAGAATACTCTTCTCAAAAATTGTCAAGTGTCTACTTCAAATGGATAGACATTCAAAGTCTCTGTACGTAATGAACACGTGGGTAATACACCTGAGTCTTAGTCAGAGACACATGCAATAGTACACAACAAAGGAAGATTTAAGAGTCTACTTCATGTAGCCACTCATTTAGAGCCTCAGTGAATAATGTACACCAGGTTAATAGTTGAGCATTTTTTATATGGACAGTCATTTTATGCCTCACTGAGTGAAATATAACTGAGGAATCCTCAGGATTCTATTTGATACTACCACTCATTTAGAACATTATTGAATAATTCACAATGGAGCAATAGTCAGGTGTCTATTTTATATGGTCTATCATTCAAAGTTTCAGTGATCAGTGAACTTCTATTGAGTAATCAGGACGCTGTTTAACATAGCCACGAATTAAGTGCCTTGCTGAATGATACGCACCGGTATGATAATCAGGAGGCTATTTCATATGAACTCTAATTTTGTGTATCGCTGAGTAATACACACCTTGGGCAATGTCAGGAGTCTATTTGGTATGGAAACTTAAACAGATCCTGTTTGATTAATGCACAAATGGATAATAATGAGGAGTCTATGTCATATGGCTACTCATACAGACAAACTGTGAATAATGCACATGTGGAGTAAATTGAAGTCTGTTTCACATGGCCCCCCTTTCACAACCTCACTGAATATTACATACTTGTGATATAGTCTGGAGTGTACTTTTTATAACCACTCATTCAGAGAATCACTAAATAATGCACACCTGCTTAATAGTCAGAAGTCTCCTTCCTATGGCCACTCGTTAAGAGCCTCACTAAGTGTACACACCTGGGGAAATAGTCAGGATTTAAAATTATCCCTCATTCAAAATCTCACTCAATAATGCACACCTGTGGAATATTCAGGAGACTCTTTCCTATGGCCACCCCTTAAGAGCCTCACTAAGTGTACACACCTGATTGCTCCTCAGGCCTGTGTTCTTATATTCGGCTCTAAATGATTGGCTATACGAAAGAGAATTTTAACTTTTCTTAAGGTGTATGTTATTCAGTTAGGCCCTGAATTTGTTGGTATAGAAAATAGAATTCTGAATTCAATAGAGGTGTTTCTTATTCAAGGAAGCTCTGAAATTGATGCCACATGTAATACCGTTTTGAGTGTTTCCCAGGTATGTATTATTCACTAAGGCTCTGAAACTTTGGCCTTATAAAATTGTTTCCTGACTTGTCCACAGGCGTGAATTATTGACTCTGACTCTAAATATTTGGGCATGTAAAATGAGAAGGGACTATTCCAAAGTTGTGTATTCCTCACTCAGGCTTTGATTTTGTGGCCATATCAAATACTCTAGTGTCTATTCCCTGTGCATTATTCCCTGAGGCTGTAAATGAGAGGCTATATAAAGTAAATTTCTAACACTTCCCTAGGTGTGCCTTACTCAGTGAGGCTCATTTTGTGTGACTATATGAAACAGGATGCTGCTATATTAAATATTTGTATTATTTAGTGAATTACTGAATGAGTGTCTATATGAAATAGACTGCTGAGTACTTTACATTTGTGCATTTTTCACAGAGGTTACGAGTCGGTGGCCATATAAATTGGAATCCGTACTAATCCACACGTGCATATTATCCACTGAGGTTATGAATGAGTGTACTAATAAAATAGACTCCTGGCTACTCCATAGGTGTACATTATTTACCAAGGCTCTGAATGTATGTCCATCGAAAATAGACTCCAAATAATTCTCCAGGTGTGTATTATTCAGTGAGGCTCAGAAGATTTGGCCATATTAATTAGATTCCTTAGAACATAAAGGGCCTGTTTGATTTCCTGTGGCTTTGCATATGAGTCTATATGAAATAGACTCCTGACTACATCACATAATTCAGTGACACTCTTAATTAGAGGCCACATGAAAAAGTCTCCTTACTATTCCACAGGTGTGCATTATCTAGTGAGACTATTAATGATGGGATATAGGTAAATCCTGACTATTTTCCCAGGTGTGTACACTTAGTGAGGCTCTTAATGAGTGGCCATAGGAAAGAGTCTCCTGACTATTACACAGGTGTGCCTTATTGAGTGAGACTCTGAATGAGAGGATAATGGTGAATCCTGACTATTCCCCCAGGTGTGTACACTTAGTGAGGCTCTTTACGAGTGGCCATAGGAAAGAGACTTCTGACTATTCCACAGGTGTGCATTATTTTGTCATTCTCTGAATTGGTGGCCATAAAAAATAGACTTCATGCTATATCACAAGTGTGAAATATTCATTGAGGCTGTGAAAATGGGTTTATAAGAATCAGACTTCTAATATAAATTGGCATCCAGTCTAATCCACATGTGCATATTATCCACTGAGGTTATGAATGAGTGTCTTATTAAAATAGACTCCTGGCTACTCCACAGGTGTACATTATTTACCGAGGCTCTGAATGAATGTCCATCGAAAATAGACTCCAAATTAATCTCCAGGTATGTATTATTCAGTGAGGATCAGATGTGGCCACATTAATTAGATTCCTTACAACATAAAGGGCCTGTTTTATTCACTGTGGCTCTGAATATGTGTCTATATGAAATAGACTCCTGACTACATCACATTATTCAGTGACACCTTGAATTAGAGGTCACATGAAAAAGTCTTTTGACTATTCCACAGGTGTGCATTATTTAGTGAGACTCTGAATGAATGAATATAGGTAAATCCTATTTCCCTAGGTGTGTACAGTTAGTGAGGCTCTTAACGAGTGGCCATAGGAAAGAGTCTCCTGACTATTCCACAGGTGTGCATTATAGAGTGAAACTCTGAATGAGGGGATAATGGTAAATCCTTACTATTTTCCCATGTGTGTACCCTTAGTGAGGCTCTTAATGAGTTGACATAGAAAGAGACTTCTGACTATTAAGTACTTGTGCATTATTTAGTGATTCTCTGAATAAGTGGCCATAAAAAATAGACTCCAGACTACATCACAAGTGTGTAATATTCAGTGAGGCTGTGAAAGAGGGGCCATATGAAACAGACTTCTAATTACTCCACATGTGCATTATTCACAGTTTGTCTGAATGAGCAGCCATATGATATAGACTCCTCATTATTATCCGTGTGTGCATTAATCAAACAGGCTCTGTTTGAGTGTCCATACGAAATAGACTCCTGACACTACCCGAGGTGTGTATTACTCAGCGATACACAAAATTAGAGTTCATATGAAATAGCCTCCTGGTTATCATACTGGTGCTTATCATTAAGCAAGGCACTTTATTCATAGCTATGTTAAACTGTGTCCTGATTATGGCATAGAAGTTCACTGTTCACTGAAACATTGAATGATAGACCATATAAAATAGACACCTGACTATTTCTCTATTGTGAATTATACAATAAGGTTTTAAATGAGTGGGAGTATCAAATAGAATCCTGAGGATTCTTCAGTTATATATCACTCATTGAGGCATAAAATGACTGTCCATATAAAAAATGCTCGACTATTACCCTGGTGTGCATTATTCACTGAGGCTCTAAATGTGTGGCTACATGAAGTAGACTCTTAAATCTTCCTTTGTTGTGTATTATTGTATGAGTCTCTGACTAAGTAGGCATAAAAAAGAGACTCAGGTGTATTGCCCATGTGTTCATTATGTACAGAGTCTTTGAATGTGTAGTCATATGAAATATACACTTCACTATTTTTGAGAAGAGTATTCTTCACAGAGGCCCTGAACTCCAGACTATGTCCTGATTCCTGACTGATCAAATATGCATATTATACACTAAAACACTGAAAGAGTGGCCTTATGACTTAGAATCAATTTTACTCAACAGGTGTGTGTTATTTTTTGACTCTCCAAACTATTCACCATATGAAACAGACGTGATTATTCCCCACATGTGCAGTATTCGAAACGTTTCTGTTTGAGTGCCTATGTCAAATAGTCTCCTGACCCTGACACATGAGTGTATAATTCAGGCAGCTGCTTAATGTGGGGCTACCTTAAATAGGGTCCTGACTACTCCACAGCTTAAACAGCTCTGAAGAAGTTTATGCACTGAAGCTCCGAATGACAGGCCATATGATAGAGACTCCTTACTATTGCTTCATTGTGCATTATTCTGTAATGCTGTGATTGAGTGTCCATATGACTTGGATACTGATTATTCTCAAGATGTTTATTCTTTAGTGAGTTCTGAATGTGTGATCACATAAAATAAACATTTGACTCTATACTCTTGGCTATTTTTCAGTTCTGCATTGTCCACTGTGTCGCTGGGTGAAGAGTCATATCAAATAGTCTGCAGACTATTCCTTAGCTGTGCAATATTCAGTGAGTCTCTGAATAAGTGGCTCTATATAATATAATCATGAGTATTTTTCAGATATATATGATTCCTCACTGAGGTTCTGAATAAGTGTCCATGTGAAATGCAGTCCTGATGTTTTCATAGGTCTGTATTATTTTGTGAAGCTCTAAATGTGTGGCCATAAAATAGAGCCTCCTGAATGCTCCTGAGGCCTGTGTTTTTACATTTGGCTCTAAATGAGTGGCTATACAAAGAGAATGTTAACTTTTCCCAAGGTGTATGTAATTCAGTTAGGCACTGAATATGTTGGTATAAGAAAGAGAATACTGACTACAATAGAGGTGTTTCTTATTAAAGGAAGCTCTGAAATTCATGCCACATGTAATTCCGTCCTGAGTGTTTCCCAGGTATGTATTATTCACTGAGGCTCTGAAACTTTGGCCATATGAAATTGTTTCCTCGACTTGTCCACAGGCGTGTATTATTGACTCTGACTCTAAATATTTGGGCATGTAAAATAGAGAAGGGACTATTCCAAAGTTGTGTATTCCTCACTCAGGCTTTGATTTTGTGGCCATATCAAATAGTCTAGTGTTTATTCCACAGTTGTGCATTATTCCCTGAGAATGTAAATGAGAGGCTATATAAAGTAGACTCCTAACACTTCCCTAGGTGTGCCTTACTCAGTGAGGCTCATTTTGTGTGACCATATGAAACAAGATGATGCTATATTAAATATTTGTATTATTTAGTGAATTACTTAATGAGTGTCTATATAAAATAGACTGCTGAGTACTTTACATTTGTGCATTTTTCACTGAGGTAACAAGTCAGTGGCCATATAAATTGGAATCTGGACTAATCCACACATGCATATTATCTACTGAGGTTATGAATGAGTGTCCTAATAAAATAGACTCCTGGCTGCTCCACAGGTGTACATTATTTACCAAGGCTCTGAATGAATGTCCATCAAAAATAGACTCCAAATTATTCTCCAGGTGTGTATTATTCACTGTGGCTCAGAAAATGTGGCCAAATTAATTAGATTCCTTAGAACATAAAGGGGCAGTCTGATTCACTGTGGCTCTGAGAATGAGTCTACCTGAAATATACTCCTGACTAGATCACATTATTCAGTGACAGTCCAAATTAGAGGCCACATGAAAAAGTCTCCTGACTATTCCACAGGTGTGCATTATTTAGTGAGACTCTGAATGAAGGGGTATAGGTAAATCCTGACTATTTCTTCAGGTGTGTAAACTTAGTAAGGCTCTTAACGAGTGGCCATAGGAAAGAGTCTCCTGACTATACCACAGGTGTGCATTATTGAGTGAGACTCTGAATGAGGGTATAATGGAAAATCCTGACTATTTACCCAGGTGTGTACACTGAGTGAGGCTCCTAACGAGTTGCCATAGGAAAGAGACTTCTGACTATTCCACAGGTGTGCATTATTTAGTGATTCTCTGAATTGGTGGCCACAAAAGATAGACTCCAGGCTATATCTCAAGTGTGAAATATTCATTGAGGCTGTGAAAGTGGGTCTATAAGAATCAGACTTCTAATATTAATTGGAATCTGGTCTAATCCACATGTGCATATTATTCACTGAGGTTATTAATGAGTGTCTTAATAAAATAGACTCTTGGTTACTCCACAGGTGTACATTATTTACCGAGGTCCTGAATGAATGTCCATCGAAAATAGACTCCAAATTATTCTCCAGGTGTGTATTATTCAGTGAGGCTCAGAAGATGTGGCCATATTAATTAGATTCCTTACAACATAAAGGGCCTGTTTTATTCACTTTGTCTCTGAATATGTGTCTACATGAAATAGACTCCTTATTACATCACATTATTCAGTGACACTCCGAGTTAGAGGCCACATGAAAAAGTCTCCTGACTATTCCACAGGTGTTCAGTATTAAGTGAGACTCTGAATGAAGGGACATAGGTAAATCCTGACTATTTCCTTAGGTGTGTACAATTAGTGAGACCTTTACGAGTGGCCATAGGAAAGAGAATTCTGACTATTCCACAGGTGTGCAGTATTGAGTGAGACTCTGAATGAGGGAGTAATGGTAAATCCTGACTATTTCCCCAGGTGTGTACACTTAGTGAGGCTCTTAACGAGTGGCTATAGGATAGAGACTTCTGACCATTAAGCAGGTGTGCATTATATAGAGATTCTTTGAATGAGTGGCCATAAAAAATAGACTCCAGACTATATCACAAGTGTGTAATATTCAGTGAGGCTGTGAAAGAGGGGCCACATGAAACAGACTGAAAATTACTCCACATGTGCATTATTCACAGTTTGTCTGAATGAGTAGCTGTATAACATAGACTCTGTATTTTTATCCATGTGTGCATTAATCAAACAGGCTCTGTTTGAGTGTCCATACCAAATAGACTCCTGACACTGCCGGAGGTGTGTATTACTCAGAGATACATAAAATTAGAGTTCACATGAGTTAGCCTCCTGATTATCATACCGGTGCATTTCATTCAGCAAGGCACTTTATTCATGGCTATGTTAAACAGCATCCTGATTACTCCATAGAAGTTCACTGTTCACTGAAACTGTGAATGACAGACCATATAAAATAGACACCTGACTATTGCTCCATTGTGAATTATTCAATAAGGTTCTAAATGACTGGTAGTATCAAATAGAATCCTGAGGATTCTTCAGTTATATATCACTCTGTGAGGCATAAAATGACTGTCCATATAAAAATGCTCGACTATTACCCTGATGTGCATTATTCACAGAGGCTCTAAATGAGTGGTACATGAAGTAGACTCTTAAATCTTCCTTTTTTGTATATTATTGTATGAGACTCTGACTAAGTGGGCATAAAAAAGGGATTCAGGTGTATTGCCCATGTTTTTCATTATGTACAGAGTCTTTGAATGTGTAGCCATATGAAATATACACTTGACTATTTTTGAGAAGAGTATTCTTCACAGAGGCCCTGAACGACTGGGCATGTGAAAGAGATTCCTGACTGATCAGGTATACATATTATTCACTAAAACACTGAAATAGTGGCCTTATGACTTAGAACCCATTTGACTCAACAGGTGTGTGTTATTTTTTGATTCTCCTAACTAATCACCATATGAAACAGACTAGTTATTATTCCCTACATGTGCAGTATTCGATAAGGTTTTGTATGAGATTCTATGTCAAATAGTCTCCTGACTCTGACACATGTGTGCATTATTCAGGGAGCTGCTTAATTTGGGGCTACCTTAAATAGGGTCCTGACTACTCCACAGCTGTTTTTAATGTACTGAAGCTCCGAATGACAGGCCATATAATAGAGACTCCTTACTATTGCCCATTGTGCATTATTCGTTAATGCTGTGATTGAGTGTCCATATGACTTGGACACTGACTATTTCCAAGGTGTATTTTCTTCAGTGAGATTCTGAACGAATGACCACATATAATAAAGCATTGACTTTATCCTCTTGACTATTTTTAAGTTCTGCATTGTCCACTGAGTCGCTGGGTGAAGAGTCATATCAAATAGTCTCCAGACCATTCCTTAGCTGTGCATTATTCAGTGAGTCTCTGAATAAGTGTCTCTGTATAATATAATCCTGACTATTTTTCAGATACATATGATTTCTCACTGAGGTTCTGAATAAGTGTCCATGTGAAATACACTCCTGACATTTTCATAGGTCTGTATTATTCTGTGAAGCTCTGAATGAGTGGCCATATAAATAGTCTAGTGTCTATTCCACACTTGTGCATTATTCACTGAGGCTCTAAATGAGTGGCTATACAAAAGAATTTTAACTTTTCCCAAGGTGTATGTTAGTCAGTTAGGCCCTGAATATGTTGGTATATGACATAGAATTCTGACTACAATAGAGGTGTTTCTTATTCAAGGAAGCTCTGAAATGATGCCACATGTAATACTATCCTGAGTGTTTTCAGGTATGTATTATTCACTGAGGCTTTGAAACTTTGGCCATATGAAAATGTTTCCTGACTTGTCCACAGGTGTGTATTATTGACTCTGACTCTAAATAATTCGGCATGTAAAATAGAGAAGGGACTATTCCAAAGTTGGGTATTCCTCACTCAGGCTTTGATTTTGTGGCCATATCAAATAGTCTAGTGTCTATTCCACACTTGTGCATTATTCCCTGAGGCTGCAAATGAGAGGCTATATAAAGTAGACTCCTACCACTCCCCTAGGTGTGCCTTTCTCAGTGAGACTCATTTTTTGTGACCATATGAAACAGGATGCTGCTATATTAAATATTTGTAATATTTAGTGAATTACTGAATGAGTGTCTATATGAAATAGACTGCTGAGTACTTTACATTTGTGCATTTTTCACTGAGGTTACGAGTCAGTGGCCATAGAAATTGGAATCCTGACTAATCCACACGTGCATATTATCCACTGAAATTATGAATGAGTGTCCTAATAAAATAAACTCATGGCTACTCCACAGGTGTACCTTATTTACCAAGGCTGTGAATGAATGTCCATCGAAAATATACTGCAAATTATTCTCCAGATATGTATTATTCAGTGAGGATCAGAAGATGTGGCCATATTATTTAGATTCCTTAGAACACAAAGGGCCTGTTTGATTCACTGTGGCTCTGATTATGAGTGTATATGAAATAGACTCCTGACTTCATCACATTATTCAGTGACACTCTGAGTTAAAGGCCACATGAAAAAGTCTCCGGACTATTCCACAGGTGTGAATTATTTAGTGAGACTCTGAATGAAGGGATATAGGTAAATCCTGACTATTTTCCCAGATGTGTACACTTAGTGAGGCTCTTAACGAGTGGCCATAGGAAAGAGACTTCTGACTATTCCACAGGTGTGCATTATTGAGTGAGACTTTGAATGATGGGATAATGGTAAATTCTGACTATTTCCCCAGGTGTGTACACTTAGTGAGGCTCTTAATGAGTGGTCATAGGAAAGAGACTTCTGACTATGAAGCAGGTGTGCATTATTTAGTGATACTCTGAATGAGTGGCCATAAAAAATAGACTCCAGACTATATCACAAATATGTAATATTCAGTGAGGCTGTGAAAGAGGGCCATATGAAACAGACTTCTAATTACTCCACATGTGCATTATTCACAGTTTCTCTGAATCAGTAGCCATATGACATAGACTCCTCATTATTATCCATGTGTGCATTAATCAGACAGGCTCTTTTTCAGTGTCCATACCAAATAGAATCCTGACACTGCCAGAGGTGTGTATTATTCAGTGAATCTCTGAATGAGTGTCTATGTCAAATAGTCTCCTGACTCTGACACATGTGTGTATCATTCAGGAAGGCACTTAATTCGTGGCTATGTTAAACAGTGTCCTCATTACTCCATAGAAGTTCACTGTTCACTGACACTTTGAATGATAGACCATATAAAATAGACACCTGACTATTGCTCCATTGTGAATTATTCAATAAGGTTCTAAATGAGTGGTAGTATCAAATAGAATCCTGAGGATTCTTCAGTTATATATCACTCAGTGAGGCACAAAATGAGTGGCCATATAAAAAATGCTCGACTATTACCCTGGTGTGCATTATTCACTGAGGCTCTGAATATGTGTCTACATGAAATAGACTCCAAATTATTCTCCAGGTGTGTATTACTGTATGAGTCTCTGACTAAGTGGGCATAAAAAGAGACTCAGGTGTATTGCCCATGTGTTCATTACGTACAGAGGCTTTGAATGTGTAGCCATTTGAAGTAGACACTTGACTATTTTTGAGAAGAGTATTCTTCACAGAGGCCCTGAACGAGTGGCCATGTGAAAGAGATTCCTGACTGATCAGATATACATATTATTCACTAAAACACTGAAAGAGTGGCCTTATGAAATAGAACCCATTTTACTCAACAGGTGTGTGTTATTTTTTGATTCTCCAAACTAATCACCATATGAAACAGACTAGTGATTATTCCCCACATGTGCAGTATTCAAAACGGTTTTGTATGAGTGTCTATGTCAAATAGTCTCCTGACTCTGACACATGTGTGTATCATTCAGGGAGCTGCTTAATTTGGGGCTACCTTAAATAGGGTCCTGACTACTCCACAGCTTAAACAGCTGTGAAGTAGTTTATGCACTGAAGCTCCGAATGAGTGTCTATATGAAATAGACTCCTTACTATTGCCCCATTGTGCATTATTCACTGAGGCTCTGAATGAATGTCCATCGAAAATAGACTCCAAATTATTCTCCAGGTGTGTATTATTGAATGAGTCTCTGACTATTCCTAAGGTGTGTATTCTTCAGTGACTTCCTGAATGATTGATCACATAACATAAGCTTTTGACTCTATCCTCTTGGCTATTTTTCAGTTCTGCTTTGTCCACAGAGTCCCTGGGTGAAGAGTCATATCAAAGAGTCTCCAGACTATTCCTTAGCTGTGCATTATTCAGTGAGTCTCTAAATAAGTGGTTCTTTATAATATAATCCTGAGTATTTTTCAGATATATATGATTCCTCACTGAGGTTCTGAATAAGTGTCCGTGTGAAATACACTCCTGACGTTTTCATAGGTCTGTATTATTCTGTGAAGCTCTGAATGAGTGGCCATAGGAAAGAGACTTCTGACTATTCCACAGGTGTGCATTATTCCCTGAGGCTGTAAATGAGTGGCTATATGAAAGAGAATGTTAACTTTTTTCAAGGTGTATGTTATTCAGTTAGGCCCTGAATATGTGTAGGAAATAGAATTCTGACTACAATAGAGGTGTTTCTTATTCAAGGACGCTCTGAAATTGATGCCACATGTAATACCATCCTGAGTGTTTCCCAGGTATGTATTATTCACTGAGGCTCTGAAACTTTGTCAATATGAAATAGACTCCTGACACTGCCCCAGGTGTGTATTACTCACTCAGGCTTTGATTTTGTGGCCATATCAAATAGTCTCCAGACTATTCCTTAGCTGTGCATTATTCACTGAGGCTCTGAAACTTTGGCCATATGAAATAGACTCCTTACTATTGCCCCATTGTGCATTATTCCCTGAGGCTGTAAATGAGAGGCTATATAAAGTAGACTCCTAACACTTCCCTAGGTGTGCCTTACTCAGTGAGGCTCATTTTGTGTGACCATATGAAACAGGATGCTGCTTTATTAAATATTTGTATTATTTAGTGAATTACTGAATGAGTGTCTATATGAAATAGACTGCTGAGTACTTTACATTTGTGCATCTTTTTAAAAAAAATTTTATTGCATTTTAGGATTTGGGGTACATGTGCAGAACGTGCAAGATAGTTGCATAGGTACACACATGGCAGTGTGTTTTGCAGACTTTCTCCCCTTCACCCACACTTGGCATTCATCCCCAGGCTATCCTCCTCAGCCCCACAGCTGTCCCTCCCCCATTCCTTCCAATAGACCCCAGCGGATAGTAGACCGCCTCTCTGTGTCCATGTGTTCCCATTTTTCTCACCCTCCTATGAGTGAGTATATGCGGTATTTCTTTTTCTGTTCTTTTGTCAGTTTGCTGAGAATGATCTTCTCCTGATTCATCCATGTCCCTACAGAGGACACAAACTCATCATTTTTGATTGCTGCATAATATTCCATGGTGTATATGTGCCACATTTTTTCAGTCCAGTCTATCATCATTGGGCATTTGGGTTGGTTCCAGTTCTTTTCTATTGTAAACAGTGCTGCAATGAACATTCGTGTGCATGTGTCCTTATAGTAGAACGATTTATAGTCCTTTGGATATATACCCAGTAATGGGATTGCTGGGTCAAATGGAATTTCTATTTCTATGTCCCTGAGGAATCGCCACACTGTCTTCCACAATGGTTGAACTAATTTACACTCACACCAACAGTGTAAGAGTGTTCCTACTTCTCCACATCCTCTCCAGCATCTGCTGTCTCCAGATTTTTTAATGATCGCCATTCTAACTGGCGTGAGATGGTATCTCAATGTGGTTTTGATTTGCATTTCTCTAATGACCAGTGATGATGAGCATGTTTTCATATGTTTGTTGGCCTCATGTATGTCTTCTTTTGTAAAGTGTCTGTTCATATCCTTTGCCCATTTTTGAATGGGCTTGTTTGTTTTTTCCTGTAAATCTGTTTGAGTTCTTTGTAAATTCTGGATAACAGCCCTTTGTCAGATGTGTAAACTGCAAAGATTTTTTCCCATTCTGATGGTTGCCGATTCACTGTAGTGACTGTTTCTTTTGCCGTGCAGAAGCTGTGGAGTTTGATTAGGTCCCATTTGTCTATTTTGTCTTTTGTTGCAAATGCTTTTGGTGTTTTGTTCATGAAGTCCTTGCCTACTCCTATTTCCTGAATGGTTTTGCCTAGATTTTCTTCTAGGGGTTTTATGGTGTCAGGTCTTACATTTAAGTCTTTAATCCATCTGGAGTTAATTTTAGTGTAAGGTGTCAGAAAGGGGTCCAGTTTCTGCTTTCTGCACATGGCTAGCCAGTTTTCCCAACACCATTTATTAAATAGGGAATCCTTTCCCATTGCCTGTTTTTGTCTGGTTTATCAAAGATAATATGGTTGTAGTTATGTTGTGTTGCCTCCGATGTTTCTGTTTTGTTCCATTGGTCTATATCTCTGTTTTGGTACCAGTACCATGCTGTTTTGATTACTGTAGCCTTGTAGTATAGTTTGAAGTCTGGTAGTGTGATGCCTCCCGATGTGTTCTTTTTGCTTAGAATTGACTTGGCTATGTGGGCTCTTTTTTGGTTCCATATGAAATTCATGGTGGTTTTTTTCCAGTTCTGTGAAGAAGTTCAATGGTAGTTTGATGGGGATAGCATTGATTGTGTAAATTACTTTGGGCAGTATAGCCATTTTCACAATATTTATTCTTCCTAACCACGAATATGAAATGTTTCTCCATCTGTTTGTGTCCTCTCTTATTTCGTTGAGCAGTGGTTTGTAGTTTTCCTTAAAGAGGTTCCTTACATTCCTTGTGAGTTGTATTTTTAGGTATTTTATTTTATTTTTAGCAATTGTGAATTGCAGTTCTTTCTTGATTTGGTTCTCTTTACGTCTGTTATAGGTGTATAGGAATGCTTGTGATTTTTGCACATTGATTTTATATCCTGAGACTTTTCTAAAGTTGCTTATCAGTTGCAGGAGCTTTTGGGCTGTGATGGGGTCTTCTAGGTATACTATCATGTCGTCTGCAAATAGAGACAATTTGGCTTCCACCTTTCCTATTTGAATACCCTTTATTTCTTTTTCTTGTCTGATTGCTCTGGCTAGAACTTCCAGTACTATGTTGAATAGGAGCGGTGAGAGAGGACATCCTTGTCTAGTGCCAGATTTCAAAGGGAATGCTTCCAGGTTTTGCCCATTAAGTAAGATATTGGCTGTTGGTTTGTCGTAAATAGCTTTTATTACTTTGAGATATGTTCCATCAATACCAAGTTTATTGAGGGTTTTTAGCATAAAGGGCTGTTGAATTTTGTCAAATGCCTTCTCTGCATCAATTGAGATAATCGTGTGGTTTTTGTTTTTGCTTCTGTTTATGTGATGAATTACATTTATAGACTTGTGTATGTTGAACCAGACTTGCATCACCGGGATGAATCCTACTTGATCATGATGGATAAGTTTTTTAATGTGCTGTTGCAATTGGTTTGCCAGTATTTTATTGAAGATTTTGGCATCTATGTTCATCATAGATATTGGCCTGAAGTTTTTCTTGTTGAGTCTCTGCCAGGTTTTGGTATCAGGATGATGTTGGTCTCATAAAATGATTTGGGAAGGGTTCCTCTTTTGGATTATTTGGAATAGTTTCAGAAGGAATGGTACCAGATCCTCTTTGTGTGTCTGGTAGAATTCAGCTGTGAACCCATCTGACCTGGGCTTTTTGTGTGGTAGGTTTAATTGCTGCCTCAACTTCAGACCTTGTTATTGGTCTATTCATAGTTTTGGCTTCCTCCTGGTTTAGGCTTTGGAGGACATAGGCGTCCAGGAATTTATCCATTTCTTCCTGATTTACTAGTTTATGTGCATAGAGTTGTTTGTAGTATTCTCTGATGATGGTTTGAATTTCTGTGGAATCTGTGGTGATTTCTCCATTATTGTTTTTTATTGCATCTATTTGGTTGTTCTGTCTTTTCTTTTTTATCAGTCTGGCTAGTGGTCTGTCTATTTTGTTGATCTTTTCAAAACCAGCTCTTAGATTTATTGATTTTTGAAGGGTTTTTCTTGTCTCTATCTCCTTCAGTTCTGCTCTGATCTTAGTTATTTCTTGTCTTCGGCTAGGTTTTGAGCTTTTTTGATCTTGCTCCTCTAGCTCTTTCAATTTTGACGATAGGGTGTCAATTTTGGATTTCTGCACTCTTCTCATGTGGGCACTTATTGCTATATATTTTCCTCTACAGACTGCTTTAAATGTGTCCCAGAGATTCTGGTACGTTGTGTCTTCATTTTCGTTGGTTTCAAAGAACTTTATTTCTGCCTTCATTTCATTGTTTATCCAATCCACATTCAAGAGCCAGTTGTTCAGTTTCCATGAAGCTGTGCGGTTCTGAGTTATTTTCTGAATTCTGAGTTCCAACTTGATTGCACTATGGTCTGAGAGACTGTTTGTTATGATTTCAGTTGTTTTGCATTTGCTGAGGAGTGCTTTTCTTCCAATTATGTGGTCAATTTTGGAGTAGGTGTGATGTGGTGCTGAGAAAAATGTATATTCTGTGGTTTTGGGTGGAGAGTTCTGTAAATGTCTATCAGGTTTGCTTGTTCCAGATCTGAGTTCAAGTCCTGGATATCCTTGTTAATTTTCTGTCTGGTTGATCTGTCTGCTATTGACAGTGGAGTGTTAAAGTCTCCCACTATTATTGTGTGGGAGTCTAAGTCTCTTTGTAAGTCATTAAGAACTTGCCTTATATATCTGGGTGCTCCTACATTGGGTCCATATATATTTAGAATCGTTAGCTCTTCTTGTTGTATCGATCCTTTTACCATTATGTAATGACCTTCTTTGTCCCTTTTGATCTTTGTTGCTTTAAAGTCTATTTTATCAGAGATGAGAATTGCAACTCCTGCTTTTTTTGCTCTCCATTTGCTTGGTAAATCTTCCTCCATCCCTTTATTTTGAGCCTTTGTGTATCTTTGCATGTGAGGTGGGTTTCCTGGATACAGCACACCGATGGGTTTTGGTTTTTATCCAATTTGCCAGTCTGTGTCTTTTGATTGGTGCATTTAGCCCATTTACATTTAGGGTTAATATTGTTATGTGTGAATTTGATACTGCCATTTTGATGCTAGCTGGCTGTTTTGCCCATTGGTTCATGTACATTCTTCATTTTGTTGATGGTCTTTAGCATTTGGTATGCTTTTAGGATGGCTGGAACTGGTTGTTTCTTTCTATGTGTAGTGCCTCTTTCAGGAGCTCTTGTAAAGCAGGCCTAGTGGTGACAAAATCTCTGAGTACTTGCTTGTTCATGAAGGATTTTATTTTTCCTTCACTTATGAAGCTCAGTTTGGCTGGATATGAAATTCTGGGTTGAAAGTTCTTTTCTTTAAGGATGTTGAATATTGGCCCCACTCTCTTCTGGCTTGTAGAGTCTCTGCCGAGAGATCTGCTGTGAGTCTGATGGGCTTCCCTTTGTGGGTGACCTGACCTTTCTCTCTGGCTGCCCTTAGTATTTTCTCCTTCATTTCAACCCTGGTGAATCTGACGATTATGTGCCTTGGGGTTGCTCTTCTTGGAGTATCTTTGTGGTGTTCTCTGTATTTCCTGGAGTTGAGTATTGACCTGTCTTGCTAGGTTGGGGAAATTTTCCTGGATAATATCCTGAAGAGTGTTTTCCAGCTTGGATTCATTCTCTTCATCACATTCTGGTACACCTATCAAACGTAGGTTGGGTCTCTTCACATAGTCCCACATTTCTTGGAGATTTTGTTCATTCCTTTTGTGCTTTTTCTTTAATCTTGGTTTCTCGTTTTATTTCATTGAGTTGATCTTCAACTTCTGATATTCTTTCTTCTGCTTGGTCAATTCGGCTGTTGAAACTTGTGCATGCTTCACGAAGTTCTCGTGTTGTGTTTTTCAGCTCCTTCAATTCATTCATATTCCTCTCTGTGTGTATCCTCTCTCCTGTGTGTATCCTCCTCTCTCCTGTGTGTATCCTCCTCTCTCCTGTGTGTATCCTCTCTCCTGTGTGTATCCTCCTCTCTCCTGTGTGTATCCTCTCTCCTGTGTGTATCCTCCTCTCTCCTGTGTGTATCCTCCTCTCTCCTGTGTGTATCCTCCTCTCTCCTGTGTGTATCCTCCTCTCTCCTGTGTGTATCCTCCTCTCTCCTGTGTGTATCCTCCTCTCTCCTGTGTGTATCCTCCTCTCTCCTGTGTGTATCCTCTCTCCTGTGTGTATCCTCCTCTCTCCTGTGTGTATCCTCCTCTCTCCTGTGTGTATCCTCTCTCCTGTGTGTATCCTCTCTCCTGTGTGTATCCTCTCTCCTGTGTGTATCCTCCTCTCTCCTGTGTGTATCCTCTCTCCTGTGTGTATCCTCCTCTCTCCTGTGTGTATCCTCCTCTCTCCTGTGTGTATCCTCCTCTCTCCTGTGTGTATCCTCCTCTCTCCTGTGTGTATCCTCTCTCCTGTGTGTATCCTCCTCTCTCCTGTGTGTATCCTCCTCTCTCCTGTGTGTATCCTCCTCTCTCCTGTGTGTATCCTCTCTCCTGTGTGTATCCTCTCTCCTGTGTGTATCCTCTCTCCTGTGTGTATCCTCTCTCCTGTGTGTATCCTCCTCTCTCCTGTGTGTATCCTCCTCTCTCCTGTGTGTATCCTCCTCTCTCCTGTGTGTATCCTCTCTCCTGTGTGTATCCTCCTCTCTCCTGTGTGTATCCTCCTCTCTCCTGTGTGTATCCTCCTCTCTCCTGTGTGTATCCTCTCTCCTGTGTGTATCCTCTCTCCTGTGTGTATCCTCCTCTCTCCTGTGTGTATCCTCCTCTCTCCTGTGTGTATCCTCCTCTCTCCTGTGTGTATCCTCCTCTCTCCTGTGTGTATCCTCTCTCCTGTGTGTATCCTCCTCTCTCCTGTGTGTATCCTCCTCTCTCCTGTGTGTATCCTCCTCTCTCCTGTGTGTATCCTCCTCTCTCCTGTGTGTATCCTCCTCTCTCCTGTGTGTATCCTCCTCTCTCCTGTGTGTATCCTCTCTCCTGTGTGTATCCTCCTCTCTCCTGTGTGTATCCTCTCTCCTGTGTGTATCCTCCTCTCTCCTGTGTGTATCCTCCTCTCTCCTGTGTGTATCCTCTCTCTCTCCTCTCCAAGCTGAAAGGTCGACTCTCTCACTGGCGCCCAGTAGCCTGCCGATAGGGCACTGGGATCCATGTAATCTCCATGCCACTGCCCACTGCACTTGCTCAGATCAAGCTTCCTGGAAACTCCTGGTCTGGCTCATTGTCCAAGTCCCATTCAATCAGATGGACATGCCAATCTGCCCTTCCAAATCTCAGATTGCCTGTTTAACAGGGCACCCAGACCATTGAGTTCCATGTTCCCGCTGTACCAAGGGCATTATTCAGTGACACTGAATTAGAGGCCACATGAAAAGTCTCCTGACTATTCCACAGGTGTGCATTATTTAGTGATTCTCTGAATGAGTGGCCATATAAAAATGCTCGACTATTACCCTGGTGTGCATTATTCACTGAGGCTCTGAATATGTGTCTACATGAAATAGACTCCTGACTACATCACATTATTCAGTGACACTGAATTAGAGGCCACATGAAAAGTCTCCTGACTATTCCACAGGTGTGCATTATTTAGTGATTCTCTGAATGAGTGTCTATATGAAATAGACTGCTGAGTACTTTACATTTGTGCATTTTCACTGAGGTTACGAGTCAGTGGCCATATAAAAATGCTCGACTATTACCCTGGTGTGCATTATTTAGTGATTCTCTGAATGAGTGGCCATATAAAAATGCTCGACTATTACCCTGGTGTGCATTATTTAGTGATTCTCTGAATGAGTGGCCATAAAATAGACTCCAAATTATTCTCCAGGTGTGTATTACTCACTCAGGCTTTGATTTTGTGGCCATATAAAAATGCTCGACTATTACCCTGGTGTGCATTATTCACTGAGGCTCTGAATGAATGTCCATCGAAAATAGACTCCAAATTATTCTCCAGGTGTGTATTACTCACTCAGGCTTTGATTTTGTGGCCATATAAAAATGCTCGACTATTACCCTGGTGTGCATTATTTAGTGATTCTCTGAATGAGTGGCCATAAAATAGACTCCAAATTATTCTCCAGGTGTGTATTATTCAGTGAATCTCTGAATGAGTGGCCATATAAAAATGCTCGACTATTACCCTGGTGTGCATTATTCACTGAGGCTCTGAATGAATGTCCATCGAAAATAGACTCCAAATTATTCTCCAGGTGTGTATTATTCAGTGAATCTCTGAATGAGTGGCCATAAAATAGACTCCTGACTACATCACATTATTCAGTGACACTGAATTAGAGGCCACATGAAAAGTCTCCTGACTATTCCACAGGTGTGCATTATTCACTGAGGCTCTGAATATGTGTCTACATGAAATAGACTCCTGGCTACTCCACAGGTGTACATTATTTACCGAGGCTCTGAATGAATGTCCATCGAAAATAGACTCCAAATTATTCTCCAGGTGTGTATTATTCAGTGAATCTCTGAATGAGTGGCCATATAAAAATGCTCGACTATTACCCTGGTGTGCATTATTCACTGAGGCTCTGAATGAATGTCCATCGAAAATAGACTCCAAATTATTCTCCAGGTGTGTATTACTCACTCAGGCTTTGATTTTGTGGCCATATAAAAATGCTCGACTATTACCCTGGTGTGCATTATTCACTGAGGCTCTAAATGAGTGGTAGTATCAAATAGAATCCTGAGGATTCTTCAGGTGTATATCACTCAGTGAGGCACAAAATGAGTGGCCATATAAAAATGCTCGACTATTACCCTGGTGTGCATTATTTAGTGATTCTCTGAATGAGTGGCCATATAAAAATGCTCGACTATTACCCTGGTGTGCATTATTCACTGAGGCTCTGAAACTTTGGCCATATGAAATAGACTGCTGAGTACTTTACATTTGTGCATTTTCACTGAGGTTACGAGTCAGTGGCCATATAAAATGGAATCCTGACTAATCCACACGTGCATATTATCCACTGAGGCTATGAATGAGTGTCCTAATAAAATAGACTCCTGGCTACTCCACAGGTGTGCATTATTCACTGAGGCTCTGAATGAATGTCCATCGAAAATAGACTCCAAATTATTCTCCAGGTGTGTATTATTCAGTGAGGCTCAGAAGATGTGGCCATATTAATTAGATTCCTTACAACATAAAGGGCCTGTTTTATTCACTGTGGCTCTGAATATGTGTCTACATGAAATAGACTCCTGACTACATCACATTATTCAGTGACACTGAATTAGAGGCCACATGAAAAGTCTCCTGACTATTCCACAGGTGTGCATTATTTAGTGAGACTCTGAATGAAGGGATATAGGTAAATCCTGACTATTTCCCCAGGTGTGTACACTTAGTGAGGCTCTTAACAGTGGCCATAGGAAAGAGTCTCCTGACTATTCCACAGGTGTGCATTATTTAGTGAGACTCTGAATGAGGGATAATGGTAAATCCTGACTATTTCCCCAGGTGTGTACACTTAGTGAGGCTCTTAACAGTGGCCATAGGAAAGAGACTTCTGACTATTCCACAGGTGTGCATTATTTAGTGATTCTCTGAATGAGTGGCCATATAAAATAGACACCTGACTATTGCTCCATTGTGAATTATTCAATAAGGTTCTAAATGAGTGGTAGTATCAAATAGAATCCTGAGGATTCTTCAGGTGTATATCACTCAGTGAGGCACAAAATGAGTGGCCATATAAAATGGAATCCTGACTAATCCACACGTGCATATTATCCACTGAGGCTATGAATGAGTGTCCTAATAAAATAGACTCCTGACACTGCCCCAGGTGTGTATTATTCAGTGAATCTCTGAATGAGTGGCCATAAAATAGACTCCAAATTATTCTCCAGGTGTGTATTATTCAGTGAATCTCTGAATGAGTGGCCATAAAATAGACTCCTGACTACATCACATTATTCAGTGAATCTCTGAATGAGTGGCCATAAAATAGACTCCAAATTATTCTCCAGGTGTGTATTATTCAGTGAATCTCTGAATGAGTGTCTATATGAAATAGACTCCTGACACTGCCCCAGGTGTGTACACTTAGTGAGGCTCTTAACGAGTGGCCATAGGAAAGAGACTTCTGACTATTCCACAGGTGTGCATTATTTAGTGATTCTCTGAATGAGTGGCCATAAAATAGACTCCTGACACTGCCCCAGGTGTGTACACTTAGTGAGGCTCTTAACGAGTGGCCATAGGAAAGAGACTTCTGACTATTCCACAGGTGTGCATTATTCACTGAGGCTCTGAATGAATGTCCATCGAAAATAGACTCCAGACTATATCACAAGTGTGTAATATTCAGTGAGGCTGTGAAAGAGGGCCATATGAAACAGACTTCTAATTACTCCACATGTGCATTATTCACTGTTTGTCTGAATGAGTAGCCATATGACATAGACTCCTCATTATTATCCATGTGTGCATTAATCAAACAGGCTCTGTTTGAGTGTCCATACCAAATAGACTCCTGACACTGCCCCAGGTGTGTATTACTCAGCGATACACAAAATTAGAGTTCATATGAAATAGACTCCTGACACTGCCCCAGGTGTGTATCATTCAGGAAGGCACTTAATTCATGGCTATCTTAAACAGCGTCCTGATTACTCCATAGAAGTTTATTATTCACTGAAACTTTGAATGATAGACCATATAAAATAGACACCTGACTATTGCTCCATTGTGAATTATTCAATAAGGTTCTAAATGAGTGGTAGTATCAAATAGAATCCTGAGGATTCTTCAGGTGTATATCACTCAGTGAGGCACAAAATGAGTGGCCATATAAAAAATGCTCGACTATTACCCTGGTGTGCATTATTCACTGAGGCTCTGAATATGTGTCTACATGAAATAGACTCCTGACACTGCCCCAGGTGTGTATTATTCAGTGAATCTCTGAATGAGTGGCCATAAAATAGACTCCTGGCTACTCCACAGGTGTGCATTATTTAGTGAGACTCTGAATGTGTAGCCATTTGAAGTAGACCCTTGACTATTTTTGAGGGAGTATTCTTCACAGAGGCCCTGAACGAGTGGCCATGTGAAAGAGATTCCTGACTTATCAGATATACATATTATTCACTAAAACACTGAAAGAGTGGCCTTATGAAATAGAACCCATTTTACTCCACAGGTGTGCATTATTTTTGATTCTCCAAACTAATCACCATATGAAACAGACTAGTGATTATTCCCCACATGTGCAGTATTCGAAAAGGTTCTGTATGAGTGTGTATGTCAAATAGTCTCCTGACTCTGACACATGTGTGTATCATTCACAGAGCTGCTTAATTTGGGGCTACCTGAAATAGGGTCCTGACTACTCCACAGCTGTTTATTATGCACTGAAGCTCTGAATGAGTGTCTATATGAAATAGACTCCTTACTATTGCCCCATTGTGCCTTATTTGGTAATGCTGTGATTGAGTGTCCATATGACTTGGACACGGACTATTCCCAAGGTATGTATTCTTCAGTGAGATTCTGAACGAGTGACCACATACAAGAAACCCTTGACTCTATCCTCTTGACTATTTTCCAGTTCTGCATTGTCTACTGAGTCGCTGGCTGAAGAGTCATATTAAGTAATCTCCAAACTATTCCTTAGCTGTGCATTATTCAGTGAGCCTCTGAATAAGTGGCTATATATAATTCTGAGTATTTTCCAGATACATATGATTCCTCACTGAGGTTCTGAATAAGAAGCCATTTGAAATACACTTCTGACGTTTTCATAGGTCTGTATTATTCTGTGAAGCTCTGAATGAGTGGCCATATAAAATAGACTCCTGGCTACTCCACAGGTGTGCATTATTTAGTGATTCTCTGAATGAGTGTCTATATGAAATAGAATTTTAACTTTTCCCAAGGTGTATGTTATTCAGTTAGGCTCTGAATATGTGTCTACATGAAATAGACTCCTGACACTGCCCCAGGTGTGTATTATTCAGTGAATCTCTGAATGAGTGTCTATATGAAATAGACTCCTGACTACATCACATTATTCAGTGACACTGAATTAGAGGCCACATGAAAAGTCTCCTGACTATTCCACAGGTGTGCATTATTCACTGAGGCTCTGAAACTTTGGCCATATGAAATAGACTCCTGACACTGCCCCAGGTGTGTATTACTCACTCAGGCTTTGATTTTGTGGCCATATAAAATAGACAAGTGACTATTCCAAAGTTGTGTATTACTCACTCAGGCTTTGATTTTGTGGCCATATAAAATAGTCTAGTGTCTATTCCACACGTGTGCATTATTCACTGAGGCTCTGAATGAGTGGCCATATAAAATAGACTCCTGACACTGCCCCAGGTGTGTATTATTCAGTGAGGCTCATTTTGTGTGACCATATGAAACAGGATGCTGCTATATTAAATATTTGTATTATTCAATGAATTTCTGAATGAGTGTCTATATGAAATAGACTGCTGAGTACTTTACATTTGTGCATTTTTCACTGAGGTTACGAGTCAGTGGCCATATAAAATGGAATCCTGACTAATCGGCACGTGCATATTATCCACTGAGGCTATGAATGAGTGTCCTAATAAAATAGACTCCTGGCTACTCCACAGGTGTACATTATTTACCGAGGCTCTGAATGAATGTCCATCGAAAATAGACTCCAAATTATTCTCCAGGTGTGTATTATTCAGTGAGGCTCAGAAGATGTGGCCATATTAATTAGATTCCTTACTATATCAAGTGTCTGTCTTATTCACTGAAGCTCTGAATATGTGTCTACATGAAATAGACTCCTGACTACATCACATTATTCAGTGACACTGAATTAGAGGCCACATGAAAAGTCTCCTGACTATTCCACAGGTGTGCATTATTTAGTGAGACTCTGAATGAGGGATAAAGGTAAATCCTGACTATTTCCCAGGTGTGTACACTTAGTGAGGCTCTTAACGAGTGGCCATAGGAAAGAGACTTCTGACTATTCCACAGGTGTGCATTATTTAGTGAGACTCTGAATGAGGGATAAAGGTAAATCCTGACTATTTCTTCAGGTGTGTACACTTAGTGAGGCTCTTAACGAGTGGCCATAGGAAAGAGACTTCTGACTATTCCACAGGTGTGCATTATTTAGTGATTCTCTGAATGAGTGGCCATATAAAATAGACTAGTGTCTATTCCACACGTGTGCATTATTCAGTGACACTGAATTAGAGGCCACATGAAAAGTCTCCTGACTATTCCACAGGTGTGCATTATTTAGTGATTCTCTGAATGAGTGGCCATATAAAATGGAATCCTGACTAATCCACACGTGCATATTATCCACTGAGGCTATGAATGAGTGTCCTAATAAAATAGACTCCAAATTATTCTCCAGGTGTGTACACTTAGTGAGGCTCTTAACGAGTGGCCATAGGAAAGAGACTTCTGACTATTCCACAGGTGTGCATTATTCACTGAGGCTCTGAAACTTTGGCCATATGAAATAGACTCCTTACTATTGCCCCATTGTGCATTATTCACTGAGGCTCTGAATATGTGTCTACATGAAATAGACTCCTTACTATTGCCCCATTGTGCATTATTCAGTGACACTGAATTAGAGGCCACATGAAAAGTCTCCTGACTATTCCACAGGTGTGCATTATTCACTGAGGCTCTGAATGAATGTCCATCGAAAATAGACTCCAAATTATTCTCCAGGTGTGTACACTTAGTGAGGCTCTTAACGAGTGGCCATAGGAAAGAGACTTCTGACTATTCCACAGGTGTGCATTATTTAGTGAGACTCTGAATGAGGGATAAAGGTAAATCCTGACTATTTCCCAGGTGTGTACACTTAGTGAGGCTCTTAACGAGTGGCCATAGGAAAGAGACTTCTGACTATTCCACAGGTGTGCATTATTTAGTGATTCTCTGAATGAGTGGCCATAAAAATAGACTCCAGACTATATCACAAGTGTGTAATATTCAGTGAGGCTGTGAAAGAGGGCCATATGAAACAGACTTCTAATTACTCCACATGTGCATTATTCACAGTTTGTCTGAATGAGTAGCCATATGACATAGACTCCTCATTATTATCCATGTGTGCATTAATCAAACAGGCTCTGTTTGAGTGTCCATACCAAATAGACTCCTGACACTGCCCCAGGTGTGTATTACTCAGCGATACACAAAATTAGAGTTCATATGAAATAGACTCCTGACTATCACACAGGTGTGTATCATTCAGCAAGGCACTTAATTCGTGGCTATGTTAAACAGCGTCCTGATTACTCCATAGAAGTTTACTATTCACTGAAACTTTGAATGATAGACCATATAAAATAGACACCTGACTATTGCTCCATTGTGAATTATTCAATAAGGTTCTAAATGAGTGGTAGTATCAAATAGAATCCTGAGGATTCTTCAGGTGTATATCACTCAGTGAGGCACAAAATGAGTGGCCATATAAAAAATGCTCGACTATTACCCTGGTGTGCATTATTCACTGAGGCTCTAAATGAGTGGCTACATGAAGTAGACTCTTAAATCTTCCTTTGTTGTGTATTATTGAATGAGTCTCTGACTAAGTGGGCATAAAAAAGAGACTCAGGTGTATTGCCCAGGTGTTCATTATGTACAGAGACTTTGAATGTGTAGCCATTTGAAGTAGACCCTTGACTATTTTTGAGGGGAGTATTCTTCACAGAGGCCCTGAACGAGTGGCCATGTGAAAGAGATTCCTGACTTATCAGATATACATATTATTCACTAAAACACTGAAAGAGTGGCCTTATGAAATAGAACCCATTTTACTCAACTGGTGTGTTATTTTTTGATTCTCCAAACTAATCACCATATGAAACAGACGAGTGATTATTCCCCAAATGTGCAGTACTTAAAAAGGTTCTGTATGAGTGTCTATGTCAAATAGTCTCCTGACTCTGACACATGTGTATTATTCACGGAGCTGCTTAATTTGGGGCTACCTTAAATAGGGTCCTGACTACTCCACAGCTGTTTATTATGCACTGAAGCTCTGAATGACAGGCCATATGAAATAGACTCCTTACTATTGCCCCATTGTGCATTATTCGGTAATGCTGTGATTGAGTGTCCATATGACTTGGACACTGACTATTCCCAAGGTGTGTATTCTTCAGTGAGATTCTGAACGAGTGACCACATAACATAAACCCTTGACTCTATCCTCTTGACTATTTTTCAGTTCTGCATTGTCCACTGAGTCGCTGGGTGAAGAGTCATATCAAATAGTCTCCAGACTATTCCTTAGCTGTGCATTATTCAGTGAGTCTCTGAATAAGTGGCTATATATAATATAATCCTGAGTATTTTCCAGATATATATGATTCCTCACTGAGGTTCTGAATAAGTGGCCATGTGAAATACACTCCTGACGTTTTCATAGGTCTGTATTATTCTGTGAAGCTCTGAATGAGTGGCCATAGGAAAGAGTCTCCTGACTATTCCACAGGTGTGCATTATTTAGTGATTCTCTGAATGAGTGTCTATATGAAATAGACTCCTGACACTGCCCCAGGTGTGTATTATTCAGTGAATCTCTGAATGAGTGGCCATAGGAAAGAGACTTCTGACTATTCCACAGGTGTGCATTATTCAGTGAGTCTCTGAATAAGTGGCCATGTGAAATACACTCCTGACGTTTTCATAGGTCTGTATTATTCTGTGAAGCTCTGAATGAGTGGCCATAGGAAAGAGACTTCTGACTATTCCACAGGTGTGCATTATTTAGTGATTCTCTGAATGAGTGGCCATATAAAAATGCTCGACTATTACCCTGGTGTGCATTATTTAGTGAGACTCTGAATGAGGGATAATGGTAAATCCTGACTATTTCCCCAGGTGTGTATTATTCAGTGAATCTCTGAATGAGTGGCCATAGGAAAGAGTCTCCTGACTATTCCACAGGTGTGCATTATTTAGTGATTCTCTGAATGAGTGTCTATATGAAATAGACTCCTGACACTGCCCCAGGTGTGTATTACTCACTCAGGCTTTGATTTTGTGGCCATATAAAATAGTCTAGTGTCTATTCCACACGTGTGCATTATTCACTGTTTGTCTGAATGAGTAGCCATATGACATAGACTCCTCATTATTATACATGTGTGCATTAATCAAACAGGTTCTGTTTGAGTGTCCATACCAAATAGACTCCTGACACTGCCCCAGGTGTGTATCATTCACGGAGCTGCTTAATTTGGGGCTACCTTAAATAGGGTCCTGACTACTCCACAGCTGTTTATTATGCACTGAAGCTCTGAATGAGTGGCCATATAAAATAGTCTAGTGTCTACTCCACAGGTGTGCATTATTCACTGAGGCTCTGAATGAATGTCCATCGAAAATAGACTCCAAATTATTCTCCAGGTGTGTATTATTCAGTGAGGCTCAGAAGATGTGGCCATATTAATTAGATTCCTTACAACATAAAGGGCCTGTTTTATTCACTGTGGCTCTGAATATGTGTCTACATGAAATAGACTCCTGACTACATCACATTATTCAGTGACACTTCGAATTAGAGGCCACATGAAAAAGTCTCCTGACTATTCCACAGGTGTGCATTATTTAGTGAGACTCTGAATGAAGGGATATAGGTAAATCCTGACTATTTTTGCCAGGTGTGTACACTTAGTGAGGCTCTTAACGAGTGGCCATAGGAAAGAGTCTCCTGACTATTCCACAGGTGTGCATTATTTAGTGAGACTCTGAATGAGGGGATAATGGTAAATCCTGACTATTTCCAGGTGTGTACACTTAGTGAGGCTCTTAACGAGTGGCCATAGGAAAGAGACTTCTGACTATTCCACAGGTGTGCATTATTTAGTGATTCTCTGAATGGGTGGCCATAAAAAATAGACTCCAGACTATATCACAAGTGTGTAATATTCAGTGAGGCTGTGAAAGAGGGTCCATAAGAATCAGACTTCTAATTACTTTACATGTGCATTATTCACTGTTTGTCTGAATGAGTAGCCATATGACATAGACTCCTCATTATTATACATGTGTGCATTAATCAAACAGGTTCTGTTTGAGTGTCCATACCAAATAGACTCCTGGCTACTCCACAGGTGTGCATTATTCACTGAGGCTCTAAATGAGTGGCTACATGAAGTAGACTCTTAACTCTTCCCCAGGTGTGTATCATTCAGGAAGGCACTTAATTCGTGGCTATCTTAAACAGCGTCCTGATTACTCCATAGAAGTTTATTATTCACTGAAACTTTGAGTGATAGACCATATAAAATAGACACCTGACTATTGCTCCATTGTGAATTATTCAATAAGGTGCTAAATGCGTGGTAGTATCAAATAGAATCCTGAGGATTCTTCAGGTGTATATCACTCAGTGAGGCACAAAATGAGTGGCCATATAAAAATGCTCGACTATTACCCTGGTGTGCATTATTCACTGAGGCTCTAAATGAGTGGCTACATGAAGTAGACTCTTAACTCTTCCCCAGGTGTGTATTATTGAATGAGACTCTGACTAAGTGGGCATAAAAAGAGACTCAGGTGTATTGCCCAGGTGTTCATTACCTACAGAGTCTCTGAATGTGTAGCCATTTAAAGTAGACACTTGACTATTTTTGAGGGGAGTATTCTTCACAGAGGCCCTGAATGAGTGGCCATGTGAAAGAGATTCCTTACTTTTCAGATATACATATTATTCACTAAAACACTGAAAGAGTGGCCTTCTGAAATAGAACCCATTTTACTCCACAGGTGTGCATAAGTTTTTGATTCACCAAACGAAACACCATATGAAACAGACAAGTGATTATTCCCAACATGTGCAGTATTCAAAAGGCTTTGATTTTGTGGCCATATAAAATAGACTCCTGGCTACTCCACAGGTGTGCATTATTTAGTGATTCTCTGAATGAGTGGCCATATAAAAATGCTCGACTATTACCCTGGTGTGCATTACTCAGTGAGGCTCTTTTTGTTTAACCATATGAAACAGGATGCTGTCTATCTCAAATATTTGTATTATTCAGTGAATCTCTGAATGAGTGTCTATATGAAATAGACTGCTGAGTACTTTACATTTGTGCATTTTTCACTGAGGTTACGAGTCAGTGGCCATATAAAATGGAATCCTGACTAATCCACACGTGCATATTATCCACTGAGGGTATGAATGGGTGTCCTAATAAAATAGACTCCTGGCTACTCCACAGGTGTGCATTATTTACTGAGGCTCTGAATGAATGTCCATCGAAAATAGACTCCAAATTATTCTCCAGGTGTGTATTATTCAGTGAGGCTCAGAAGATGTGGCCATATTAATTAGATTCCTTACAACATAAAGGGCCTGTTTTATTCACTGTGGCTCTGAATATGTGTCTACATGAAATAGACTCCTGACTACATCACATTATTCAGTGACACTGAATTAGAGGCCACATGAAAAAGTCTCCTGACTATTCCACAGGTGTGCATTATTTAGTGAGACTCTGAATGAAGGGATATAGGTAAATCCTGACTATTTCCCCAGGTGTGTACACTTAGTGAGGCTCTTAACGAGTGGCCATAGGAAAGAGTCTCCTGACTATTCCACAGGTGTGCATTATTTAGTGAGACTCTGAATGAAGGGATATAGGTAAATCCTGACTATTTCCCCAGGTGTGTACACTTAGTGAGGCTCTTAACGAGTGGCCATAGGAAAGAGACTTCTGACTATTCCACAGGTGTGCATTATTTAGTGATTCTCTGAATGGGTGGCCATAAAAATAGACTCCAGACTATATCACAAGTGTGTAATATTCAGTGAGGCTGTGAAAGAGGGTCCATAAGAATCAGACTTCTAATTACTTTACATGTGCATTATTCACTGTTTGTCTGAATGAGTAGCCATATGACATAGACTCCTCATTATTATACATGTGTGCATTAATCAAACAGGTTCTGTTTGAGTGTCCATACCAAATAGACTCCTGACACTGCCCCAGGTGTGTATTACTCAACGATACACAAAATTAGAGTTCATATGAAATAGACGCCAGGCTATTACCCAGGTGTGTATCATTCAGGAAGGCACTTAATTCGTGGCTATCTTAAACAGCGTCCTGATTACTCCATAGAAGTTTATTATTCACTGAAACTTTGAATGATAGACCATATAAAATAGACACCTGACTATTGCTCCATTGTGAATTATTCAATAAGGTGCTAAATGCGTGGTAGTATCAAATAGAATCCTGAGGATTCTTCAGGTGTATATCACTCAGTGAGGCACAAAATGAGTGGCCATATAAAAAATGCTCGACTATTACCCTGGTGTGCATTATTCACTGAGGCTCTAAATGAGTGGCTACATGAAGTAGACTCTTAACTCTTCCCCAGGTGTGTATTATTGAATGAGACTCTGACTAAGTGGGCATAAAAAGAGACTCAGGTGTATTGCCCAGGTGTTCATTACCTACAGAGTCTCTGAATGTGTAGCCATTTAAAGTAGACACTTGACTATTTTTGAGGGGAGTATTCTTCACAGAGGCCCTGAATGAGTGGCCATGTGAAAGAGATTCCTTACTTTTCAGATATACATATTATTCACTAAAACACTGAAAGAGTGGCCTTCTGAAATAGAACCCATTTTACTCCACAGGTGTGCATAAGTTTTGATTCACCAAACGAAACACCATATGAAACAGACAAGTGATTATTCCCACATGTGCAGTATTCAAAAGGCTTTGATTTTGTGGCCATATAAAATAGACTAGTGTCTATTCCACACGTGTGCATTATTTAGTGAGACTCTGAATGAGGGATAAAGGTAAATCCTGACTATTTCCCAGGTGTGTACACTTAGTGATTCTCTGAATGAGTGGCCATATAAAAATGCTCGACTATTACCCTGGTGTGCATTACTCAGTGAGGCTCTTTTGTTTAACCATATGAAACAGGATGCTGTCTATCTCAAATATTTGTATTATTCAGTGAATCTCTGAATGAGTGTCTATATGAAATAGACTGCTAAGTATTTTACATTTTTGCATTTTCACTGAGGTTACGAGTCAGTGGCCATATAAAATGGAATCCTGACTAATCCACACGTGCATATTATCCACTGAGGCTATGAATGAGTGTCCTAATAAAATAGACTCCTGGCTACTCCACAGGTGTACATCATTTTCCGAGGCTCTGAATATATGTCCATCGAAAATAGACTCCAAATTATTCCCCAGGTGTGTATTATTCAGTGAGGCTCAGAATATGTTTCCATATCAATTAGATTCCTTACTATATCAAGTGTCTGTCTTATTCACTGAAGCTCTGAATATGTGTCTACATGAAATAGACTCCTGGCTACCCCTCAGGTGTGCATTATTCAGTGACACTCCGAATTAGAGGCCACATGAAAAGTCTCCTGACTATTCCACAGGTGTGCATTATTTAGTGAGACTCTGAATGAGGGGATAAAGGTAAATCCTGACTATTTCTCCAGGTGTGTACACTTAGTGAGGCTCTTAACGAGTGGCCATAGGAAAGAGACTTCTGACTATTCCACAGGTGTGCATTATTTAGTGATTCTCTGAATGAGTGGCCATATAAAATAGACTCCAGACTATATCACAAGTGTGTAATATTCAGTGAGGCTGTGAAAGAGGGGCCATATGAAACAGACTTCTAATTACTCCACATGTGCATTATTCACAGTTTGTCTGAATGAGTAGCCATATGACATAGACTCCTCATTATTATCCATGTGTGCATTAATCAAACAGGCTCTGTTTGAGTGTCCATACCAAATAGACTCCTGACACTGCCCCAGGTGTGTATTATTCAGTGAATCTCTGAATGAGTGGCCATATCAAATAGTCTCCTGACTCTGACACATGTGTGTATCATTCAGCAAGGCACTTAATTCATGGCTATGTTAAACAGCGTCCTGATTACTCCATAGAAGTTTACTATTCACTGAAACTTTGAATGATAGACCATATAAAATAGACACCTGACTATTGCTCCATTGTGAATTATTCAATAAGGTTCTAAATGAGTGGTAGTATCAAATAGAATCCTGAGGATTCTTCAGGTGTATATCACTCAGTGAGGCACAAAATGAGTGGCCATATAAAAAATGCTCGACTATTACCCTGGTGTGCATTATTCACTGAGGCTCTAAATGAGTGGCTACATGAAGTAGACTCTTAAATCTTCCTTTGTTGTGTATTATTGAATGAGTCTCTGACTAAGTGGGCATAAAAAGAGACTCAGGTGTATTGCCCAGGTGTTCATTATGTACAGAGACTTTGAATGTGTAGCCATTTGAAGTAGACCCTTGACTATTTTTGAAAGGAGTATTCTTCACAGAGGCCCTGAATGAGTGGCCATGTGAAAGAGATTCCTGACTTATCAGATATACATATTATTCACTAAAACACTGAAAGAGTGGCCTTATGAAATAGAACCCATTTTACTCAACAGGTGTGTGTTATTTTTGATTCTCCAAACTAATCACCATATGAAACAGACTAGTGATTTTTTCCCACATGTGCAGTATTCGAAAAGGTTCTGTATGAGTGTCTATGTCAAATAGTCTCCTGACTATTCCACAGGTGTGCATTATTCACTGAGGCTCTGAATATGTGTCTACATGAAATAGACTCCTGACACTGCCCCAGGTGTGTATTACTCAGCGATACACAAAATTAGAGTTCATATGAAATAGACTCCTTACTATTGCCCCATTGTGCATTATTCGGTAATGCTGTGATTGAGTGTCCATATGACTTGGACACTGACTATTCCCAAGGTGTGTATTCTTCAGTGAGATTCTGAACGAGTGACCACATAACATAAACCCTTGACTCTATCCTCTTGACTATTTTTCAGTTCTGCATTGTCCACTGAGTCGCTGGGTGAAGAGTCATATCAAATAGTCTCCAGACTATTCCTTAGCTGTGCATTATTCAGTGAGTCTCTGAATAAGTGGCTATATATAATATAATCCTGAGTATTTTCCAGATATATATGATTCCTCACTGAGGTTCTGAATAAGTGGCCATGTGAAATACACTCCTGACGTTTTCATAGGTCTGTATTATTCTGTGAAGCTCTGAATGAGTGGCCATAAAATAGACTCCTGACACTGCCCCAGGTGTGTATTACTCACTCAGGCTTTGATTTTGTGGCCATATAAAAATGCTCGACTATTACCCTGGTGTGCATTATTCACTGAGGCTCTGAATATGTGGCTATAGGAAATAGAATTTTAACTTTTCCCAAGGTGTATGTTATTCAGTTAGGCTCTGAATATGTGGCTATAGGAAATAGAATTCTGACTACAATAGAGGTGTTTCTTATTCAAGGAAGCTCTGAAATTGATGCCACATGTAATAGCGTCCTGAGTATTTCCCAGGTATGTATTATTCACTGAGGCTCTGAAACTTTGGCCATATGAAATTGTTTTCTGACTTGTCCACAGGCGTGTATTATTGACTCTGACTCTAAATATTTGGGCATGTAAAATAGACAAGTGACTATTCCAAAGTTGTGTATTACTCACTCAGGCTTTGATTTTGTGGCCATATAAAATAGTCTAGTGTCTATTCCACACGTGTGCATTATTCACTGAAACTTTGAATGATAGACCATATAAAATAGACTCCTGACACTGCCCCAGGTGTGTATTATTCAGTGAGGCTCATTTTGTGTGACCATATGAAACAGGATGCTGCTATATTAAATATTTGTATTATTTAGTGAATCTCTGAATGAGTGTCTATATGAAATAGACTGCTGAGTACTTTACATTTGTGCATTTTCACTGAGGTTACGAGTCAGTGGCCATATAAAATAGACTCCTGACACTGCCCCAGGTGTGTATTATTCAGTGAATCTCTGAATGAGTGGCCATATAAAATAGACTAGTGTCTATTCCACACGTGTGCATTATTCACTGAGGCTCTGAATATGTGGCTATAGGAAATAGAATTCTGACTACAATAGAGGTGTTTCTTATTCAAGGAAGCTCTGAAATTGATGCCACATGTAATAGCGTCCTGAGTATTTCCCAGGTATGTATTATTCACTGAGGCTCTGAATATGTGTCTACATGAAATAGACTCCTGACTACATCACATTATTCAGTGACACTGAATTAGAGGCCACATGAAAAGTCTCCTGACTATTCCACAGGTGTGCATTATTTAGTGAGACTCTGAATGAGGTGATAAAGGTAAATCCTGACTATTTCCCCAGGTGTGTACACTAAGTGAGGCTCTTAAGAAGTGGCGATAGGAAAGAGACATCTGACTATTCCACAGGTTTGCATTATTTAGTGATTCTCTGAATGAGTGGCCATAAAATAGACTCCTGACACTGCCCCAGGTGTGTATTATTCAGTGAATCTCTGAATGAGTGGCCATAAAATAGACTCCTGACACTGCCCCAGGTGTGTACACTAAGTGAGGCTCTTAAGAAGTGGCGATAGGAAAGAGACATCTGACTATTCCACAGGTTTGCATTATTTAGTGATTCTCTGAATGAGTGGCCATAAAAAATAGACTCCAGACTATATCACAAGTGTGTAATATTCAGTGAGGCTCATTTTGTGTGACCATATGAAACAGACTTCTAATTACTCCACATGTGCTTTATTCACTGTTTGTCTGAATGAGTAGCCATATGACATAGACTCCTAATTATTATCCATGTGTGCATTAATCAAATAAGCTCTGTTTGAGTGTCCATACCAAATAGACTCCTCACACTTACCCAGGTGTGTATTACTCAGCGATACATAAAATTAGAGTTCATATGAAATAGTCGCCTGACTAGCACAAAGGGGCGTATCATTCAGCAAGGCACTTAATTCGTCGCTATGTTAAAAAGCATCCTAATTACTCCATAGAAGTTTACTATTCACTGAAAGTTTGAATGGTAGACCATATAAAATAGACACAAGACTGTTGCTTCATTGTGAATTATTCAATAAGGTTCTAAATGAGTGGTAGTATCAAATACAATCCTGAAGATTCTTCAGGTGTATATCACTCAGTGAGGCACAAAATGAGTGGCCATATAAAAAATGTTCTACTATTACCCTGCTGTGCATTATTTAGTGATTCTCTGAATGAGTGGCCATATAAAATAGACTCCAAATTATTCTCCAGGTGTGTATTATTCAGTGAATCTCTGAATGAGTGGCCATAAAATAGACTCCAAATTATTCTCCAGGTGTGTATTACTCACTCAGGCTTTGATTTTGTGGCCATATAAAATAGACTAGTGTCTATTCCACACGTGTGCATTATTCACTGAGGCTCTGAAACTTTGGCCATATGAAATAGACTCCTGACACTGCCCCAGGTGTGTATTACTCAGCGATACACAAAATTAGAGTTCATATGAAATAGACTCCTGACTACATCACATTATTCAGTGACACTGAATTAGAGGCCACATGAAAAGTCTCCTGACTATTCCACAGGTGTGCATTATTTTTGATTCTCCAAACTAATCACCATATGAAACAGACTTCTAATTACTCCACATGTGCATTATTCACAGTTTGTCTGAATGAGTAGCCATATGACATAGACTCCTCATTATTATCCATGTGTGCATTAATCAAACAGGCTCTGTTTGAGTGTCCATACCAAATAGACTCCTGACACTGCCCCAGGTGTGTATTACTCAGCGATACACAAAATTAGAGTTCATATGAAATAGACTCCTGACACTGCCCCAGGTGTGTATCATTCAGCAAGGCACTTAATTCGTGGCTATCTTAAACAGCGTCCTGATTACTCCATAGAAGTTTACTATTCACTGAAACTTTGAATGATAGACCATATAAAATAGACACCTGACTATTGCTCCATTGTGAATTATTCAATAAGGTTCTAAATGAGTGGTAGTATCAAATAGAATCCTGAGGATTCTTCAGGTGTATATCACTCAGTGAGGCACAAAATGAGTGGCCATATAAAAAATGCTCGACTGTTACCCTGGTGTGCATTATTTAGTGATTCTCTGAATGAGTGGCCATATAAAAAATGCTCGACTATTACCCTGGTGTGCATTATTCACTGAGGCTCTAAATGAGTGGCTACATGAAGTAGACTCTTAAATCTTCCTTTGTTGTGTATTATTGAATGAGTCTCTGACTAAGTGGGCATAAAAAGAGACTCAGGTGTATTGCCCAGGTGTTCATTATGTACAGAGACTTTGAATGTGTAGCCATTTGAAGTAGACCCTTGACTATTTTTGAGGAGTATTCTTCACAGAGGCCCTGAACGAGTGGCCATAGGAAAGAGACTTCTGACTATTCCACAGGTGTGCATTATTCAGTGACACTGAATTAGAGGCCACATGAAAAGTCTCCTGACTATTCCACAGGTGTGCATTATTCAGTGACACTGAATTAGAGGCCACATGAAAAGTCTCCTGACTATTCCACAGGTGTGCATTATTTAGTGATTCTCTGAATGAGTGTCTATATGAAATAGACTCCTGACACTGCCCCAGGTGTGTATTATTCAGTGAATCTCTGAATGAGTGTCTATATGAAATAGACTCCTGACACTGCCCCAGGTGTGTATTACTCACTCAGGCTTTGATTTTGTGGCCATATAAAAATGCTCGACTATTACCCTGGTGTGCATTATTCACTGAGGCTCTGAATGAATGTCCATCGAAAATAGACTCCAAATTATTCTCCAGGTGTGTATTATTCAGTGAATCTGTGATTGAGTGTCCATACCAAATAGACTCCTGACACTGCCCCAGGTGTGTATTATTCAGTGAATCTCTGAATGAGTGTCTATATGAAATAGACTCCTTACTATTGCCCCATTGTGCATTATTCGGTAATGCTGTGATTGAGTGTCCATATGACTTGGACACTGACTATTCCCAAGGTGTGTATTCTTCAGTGAGATTCTGAATGAGTGACCACATAACATAAACCCTTGACTCTATCCTCTTGACTATTTTTCAGTTCTGCATTGTCCACTGAGTCGCTGGGTGAAGAGTCATATCAAATAGTCTCCAGACTATTCCTTAGCTGTGCATTATTCAGTGAGTCTCTGAATAAGTGGCTATATATAATATAATCCTGAGTATTTTCCAGATATATATGATTCCTCACTGAGGTTCTGAATAAGTGGCCATGTGAAATACACTCCTGATGTTTTCATAGGTCTGTATTATTCTGTGAAGCTCTGAATGAGTGGCCATAGGAAAGAGACTTCTGACTATTCCACAGGTGTGCATTATTCACTGAGGCTCTGAATATGTGGCTATAGGAAATAGAATTTTAACTTTTCCCAAGGTGTATGTTATTCAGTTAGGCTCTGAATATGTGGCTATAGGAAATAGAATTCTGACTACAATAGAGGTGTTTCTTATTCAAGGAAGCTCTGAAATTGATGCCACATGTAATAGCGTCCTGAGTATTTCCCAGGTATGTATTATTCACTGAGGCTCTGAAACTTTGGCCATATGAAATTGTTTTCTGACTTGTCCACAGGCGTGTATTATTGACTCTGACTCTAAATATTTGGGCATGTAAAATAGACAAGTGACTATTCCAAAGTTGTGTATTACTCACTCAGGCTTTGATTTTGTGGCCATATAAAATAGTCTAGTGTCTATTCCACACGTGTGCATTATTCCCTGAGGCTGTAAATGAGAGGCTATATAAAGTAGACTCCTAACACTTCCCTAGGTGTGCCTAACTCAGTGAGGCTCATTGTGTGTAACCATATGAAACAGGATGCTGCTATATTAAATATTTGTATTATTTAGTGAATCTCTGAATGAGTGTCTATATGAAATAGACTGCTGAGTACTTTACATTTGTGCATTTTTCACTGAGGTTACGAGTCAGTGGCCATATAAATTGGAATCCTGACTAATCCACACGTGCATATTATCCACTGAGGCTATGAATGAGTGTCCTAATAAAATAGACTCCTGGCTACTCCACAGGTGTACATTATTTACTGAGGCTCTGAATGAATGTCCATCGAAAATAGACTCCAAATTATTCTCCAGGTGTGTATTATTCAGTGAGGCTCAGAAGATGTGGCCATATTAATTAGATTCCTTACAACATAAAGGGCCTGTTTTATTCACTGTGGCTCTGAATATGTGTCTACATGAAATAGACTCCTGACTACATCACATTGTTCAGTGACACTGAATTAGAGGCCACATGAAAAGTCTCCTGACTATTCACAGGTGTGCATTATTTAGTGAGACTCTGAATGAGGGATAAAGGTAAATCCTGACTATTTCCCAGGTGTGTACACTTAGTGAGGCTCTTAACGAGTGGCCATAGGAAAGAGACTTCTGACTATTCCACAGGTGTGCATTATTTAGTGATTCTCTGAATGAGTGGCCATAAAAAATAGACTCAGACTATATCACAAGTGTGTAATATTCAGTGAGGCTGTGAAAGAAGGTCCATAAGAATCAGACTTCTAATTACTTTACATGTGCATTATTTAGTGATTCTCTGAATGAGTGGCCATAGGAAAGAGACTTCTGACTATTCCACAGGTGTGCATTATTCACTGAGGCTCTGAATATGTGGCTATAGGAAATAGAATTCTGACTACAATAGAGGTGTTTCTTATTCAAGGAAGCTCTGAAATTGATGCCACATGTAATAGCGTCCTGAGTATTCCCCAGGTGTGTATCATTCAGGAAGGCACTTAATTCGTGGCTATCTTAAACAGCATCCTGATTACTCCATAGAAGTTTATTATTCACTGAAACTTTGAGTGATAGACCATATAAAATAGACACCTGACTATTGCTCCATTGTGAATTATTCAATAAGGTTCTAAATGAGTGGTAGTATCAAATAGAATCCTGAGGATTCTTCAGGTGTATATCACTCAGTGAGGCACAAAATGAGTGGCCATATAAAAAATGCTCAACTATTACCCTGGTGTGCATTATTCACTGAGGCTCTGAATATGTGTCTACATGAAATAGACTCCTGACACTTCCCCAGGTGTGTATTATTGAATGAGACTCTGACTAAGTGGGCATAAAAAAGAGACTCAGGTGTATTGCCCAGGTGTTCATTACCTACAGAGTCTCTGAATGTGTAGCCATTTAAAGTAGACACTTGACTATTTTTGAGGAGTATTCTTCACAGAGGCCCTGAACGAGTGGCCATGTGAAAGAGATTCCTTACTTTTCAGATATACATATTATTCACTAAAACACTGAAAGGGTGGCCTTCTGAAATAGAACCCATTTTACTCCACAGGTGTGCATAAGTTTTTGATTCACCAAATGAAACACCATATGAAAAAGACAAGTTATTATTTCCCCACATGTGCAGTATTCGAAAAGGCTTTGATTTTGTGGCCATATAAAATAGACTACTGTCTATTCCAGACGTGTGCATTATTTTCTGATTCTGTAAATTAAAGGCTATATAAAGTAGACTCCTAACACTTCACCTGGTGTGCATTACTCAGTGAGGCTCTTTCTGTTTAAACGTATGATACAGCATGCTGTCTATCTCAAATATTTGTATTATTCAGTGAATCTCTGAATGAGTGTCTATATGAAATAGACTGCTAAGTATTTAATAGTTTTGCATTTTTCACAGAGGTTATGAGGCATTGGCCTTATAAAATTGAATCCTGACTAATCCACACGTGCATATTATCCACTGAGGCTATGAATGAGTGTCCTAATAAAATAGACTCCTGGCTACTCCACAGGTGTACATCATTTTCCGAGGCTCTGAATATATGTCCATCGAAAATAGACTCCAAATTATTCCCCAGGTGTGTATTATTCAGTGAGGCTCAGAATATGTTTCCATATCAATTAGATTCCTTACTATATCAAGTGTCTGTCTTATTCACTGAAGCTCTGAATATGTGTCTACATGAAATAGACTCCTGACTACACCACATTATTCAGTGACACTCCGAATTAGAGGCCACATGAAAAAGTCTCCTGACTATTCCACAGGTGTGCATTATTTAGTGAGACTCTGAATGAGGGATAAAGGTAAATCCTGACTACTTCTCCAGGAGTGTACACTTAGTGAGGCTCTTAATGAGTGGCCATAGGAAAGAGACTTCTCACTATTCCACAGGTGTGCATTATTTAGTGATTCTCTGAATGAGTGGCCATAAAAATTAGACTCCAGACTACATCACAACTGTGTAATATTCAGTGAGACTGTGAAAGAGGTGCCATATGAAACAGACTTCTAATTACTCCACATGTGCATTATTCACAGTTTGTCTGAATGAGTAGCCATATGACATAGACTCCTCTTTATTATCCATGTGTGCATTAATTAAACAGGCTCTGTTAGAGTGTCCATACCAAATAGACTCCTGGCTACTCCACAGGTGTGCATTATTTAGTGATTCTCTGAATGAGTGTCTATGTCAAATAGTCTCCTGACTCTGACACATGTGTGTATCATTCAGCAAGGCACTTAATTCATGGCTATGTTAAACAGCGTCCTGATTACTCCATAGAAGTTGACTATTCACTGAAACTTTGAATGATAGACCATATAAAATAGACAAATGACTATTGCTCCATTGTGAATTATTCAATAAAGTTCGAAATGAGTGGTAGTATCAAATAGAATCCTGAGGATTCTTCAGGTGTATATTACTCAGTGAGGCATAAAATAAGTGGCCATATAAAAATGCTCGACTATTACCCTGGTGTGAATTATTCACTGAGGCTCTGAATATGTGTCTACATGAAATAGACTCCTGACACTGCCCCAGGTGTGTATTATTGAATGAGTCTCTGACTAAGTGGGCATAAAAAGAGACTCAGGTGTATTGCCCAGGTGTTCATTACCTACAGAGTCTCTGAATGTGTAGCCATTTGAAGTAGACCCTTGACTATTTTTGAGGGAAATATTCTTCACAGAGGCCCTGAACGAGTGGCCATGTGAAAGAGATTCCTGACTTATCAGATATACATATTATTCACTAAAACACTGAAAGAGTGGCCTTATGAAATAGAACCCATTTTACTCAACAGGTGTGCATTATTTTTTGATTCTCCAAACTAATCACCATATGAAACAGACTAGTGATTATTCCCACATGTGCAGTATTCAAAAGGTTCTGTATGAGTGTCTATGTCAAATAGTCTCCTGACTCTGACACATGTGTGTATCATTCACGGAGCTGCTTAATTTGGGGCTACCTTAAATAGGGTCCTGACTACTCCACAGCTGTTTATTATGCACTGAAGCTCCGAATGACAGGCCATATGAAATAGACTGCTAAGTATTTTACATTTTGCATTTTCACTGAGGTTACGAGTCAGTGGCCATATAAAATGGAATCCTGACTAATCCACACGTGCATATTATCCACTGAGGCTATGAATGAGTGTCCTAATAAAATAGACTCCTGGCTACTCCACAGGTGTACATCATTTTCCGAGGCTCTGAATATATGTCCATCGAAAATAGACTCCAAATTATTCCCCAGGTGTGTATTATTCAGTGAGGCTCAGAATATGTTTCCATATCAATTAGATTCCTTACTATATCAAGTGTCTGTCTTATTCACTGAAGCTCTGAATATGTGTCTACATGAAATAGACTCCTGGCTACTCCACAGGTGTGCATTATTCAGTGACACTGAATTAGAGGCCACATGAAAAAGTCTCCTGACTATTCCACAGGTGTGCATTATTTAGTGAGACTCTGAATGAGGGATAAAGGTAAATCCTGACTATTTCTCCAGGTGTGTACACTTAGTGAGGCTCTTAATGAGTGGCCATAGGAAAGAGACTTCTGACTATTCCACAGGTGTGCATTATTTAGTGATTCTCTGAATGAGTGGCCATAAAAATTAGACTCCAGACTATATCACAAGTGTGTAATATTCAGTGAGGCTGTGAAAGAGGTGCCATATGAAACAGACTTCTAATTACTCCACATGTGCATTATTCACAGTTTGTCTGAATGAGTAGCCATATGACATAGACTCCTCTTTATTATCCATGTGTGCATTAATTAAACAGGCTCTGTTTGAGTGTCCATACCAAATAGACTCCTGACACTGCCCCAGGTGTGTATTACTCAGCGATACACAAAATTAGAGTTCATATGAAATAGACTCCTGACTATCACACAGGTGTGTATCATTCAGCAAGGCACTTAATTCGTGGCTATGTTAAACAGCGTCCTGATTACTCCATAGAAGTTTACTATTCACTGAAACTTTGAATGATAGACCATATAAAATAGACACCTGACTATTGCTCCATTGTGAATTATTCAATAAGGTTCTAAATGAGTGGTAGTATCAAATAGAATCCTGAGGATTCTTCAGGTGTATATCACTCAGTGAGGCACAAAATGAGTGGCCATATAAAAAATGCTCGACTATTACCCTGGTGTGCATTATTCACTGAGGCTCTAAATGAGTGGCTACATGAAGTAGACTCTTAAATCTTCCTTTGTTGTGTATTATTGAATGAGTCTCTGACTAAGTGGGCATAAAAAGAGACTCAGGTGTATTGCCCAGGTGTTCATTACATACAGAGACTTTGAATGTGTAGCCATTTGAAGTAGACCCTTGACTATTTTTGAGGGAGTATTCTTCACAGAGGCCCTGAACGAGTGGCCATGTGAAAGAGATTCCTGACTTATCAGATATACATATTATTCACTAAAACACTGAAAGAGTGGCCTTATGAAATAGAACCCATTTTACTCAACAGGTGTGCGTTATTTTTGATTCTCCAAACTAATCACCATATGAAACAGACTAGTGATTATTCCCCACATGTGCAGTATTCGAAAAGGTTCTGTATGAGTGTCTATGTCAAATAGTCTCCAGACTCTGACACATGTGTGTATCATTCACGGAGCTGCTTAATTTGGGGCTACCTTAAATAGGGTCCTGACTACTCTACAGCTGTTTATTATCCACTGAAGCTCTGAATAACAGGCCATATGAAACAGACTCCTTACTATTGCCCCATTGTGCATTATTCAGTAATGCTGTGATTGAATGTCCATATGACTTGGACACTGACTATTCCCAAGGTGTGTATTCTTCAGTGAGATTCTGAACGAGTGACCACATAACATAAACGGTTGACTCTATCCTCTTGACTACTTTTCAGTTCTGCATTGTCCACTGAGTCGCTGGGTGAAGAGTCATATCAAATAGTCTCCAGACTGTTCCTTAGATGTGCATTATTCAGTGAGTCTCTGAATGAATGTCCATCGAAAATAGACTCCAAATTATTCTCCAGGTGTGTATTATTCAGTGAGTCTCTGAATAAGTGGCCATGTGAAATACACTCCTGACGTTTTCATAGGTCTGTATTATTCTGTGAAGCTCTGAATGAGTGTCCTAATAAAAGAGACTTCTGACTATTCCACAGGTGTGCATTATTCACTGAGGCTCTAAATGAGTGTCTATACGAAATAGAATTTTAACTTTTCCCAAGGTGTATGTTATTCAGTTAGGCTCTGAATATGTGGCTATAGGAAATAGAATTCTGACTACAATAGAGGTGTTTCTTATTCAAGGAAGCTCTGAAATTGATGCCACATGTAATAGCATCCTGAGTATTTCCCAGGTATGTATTATTCACTGAAGCTCTGAACCTTTGGCCATATGAAATTGTTTTCTGACTTGTTCACACGTGTATTATTGACTCTGACTCTAAATATTTGGGCATGTAAAATAGACAAGTGACTATTCGAAAGTTATGTATTACTCACTCAGGCTTTGATTTTGTGCCGATATAAATATTCTAGTGTCTATTCCACACGTGTGCATTATTCCCTGATGCTGTAAATGAGAGGCTATATAAAGTAGATTTCTAACACTTCCCTAGGTGTGCCTTACTCAGTGAGGCTCGTTTGTGGGACCATATGAAACAGGATGCTTCTATATTAAATATTTGTATTATTTAGTGAATCTCTGAATGAGTGTCTATATGAAATAAACTGCTGAGTAATTTACATTTGTGCATTTTCACTGAGGTTATGAGTCAGTGGCCATATAAATGGAATCCTGACTAATCCACGTGCATATTATCCACTGAGGCTATGAATGAGTGTCCTAATAAAATAGACTCCTGGCTACTCCACAGGTGTACATTATTTACTGAGGCGCTGAATGAAAGTCCATCGAAAATAGACTACAAATTATTCTCCAGGTGTGTATTATTCAGTGAGTCTCAGAAGATGTGGCCATATAAAATAGTCTAGTGTCTATTCCACACGTGTGCATTATTCAGTGACACTGAATTAGAGGCCACATGAAAAGTCTCCTGACTATTCCACAGGTGTGCATTATTCACTGAGGCTCTGAATATGTGTCTACATGAAATAGACTCCTGACTACATCACATTATTCAGTGACACTGAATTAGAGGCCACATGAAAAGTCTCCTGACTATTCACAGGTGTGCATTATTTAGTGATTCTCTGAATGAGTGGCCATATAAATGGAATCCTGACTATTTCCCCAGGTGTGTACACTTAGTGAGGCTCTTAACGAGTGGCCATAGGAAAGAGACTTCTGACTATTCCACAGGTGTGCATTATTTAGTGATTCTCTGAATGAGTGGCCATATAAAATAGACTCCAGACTATATCACAAGTGTGTAATATTCAGTGAGGCTGTGAAAGAGGGGCCATAAGAATCAGACTTCTAATTACTTTACATGTGCATTATTCACTGTTTGTCTGAATGAGTAGCCATATGACATAGACTCCTCATTATTATACATGTGTGCATTAATCAAACAGGTTCTGTTTGAGTGTCCATACCAAATAGACTCCTGACACTGCCCCAGGTGTGTATTACTCAATGATACACAAAATTAGAGTTCATATGAAATAGACTCCTGACTATCACACAGGTGCATATCATTCAGCAAGGCACTTAATTCGTGGCTATGTTAAACAGCGTCCTGATTACTCCATAGAAGTTTACTATTCACTGAAACTTTGAATGATAGACCATATAAAATAGACACCTGACTATTGCTCCATTGTGAATTATTCAATAAGGTTCTAAATGAGTGGTAGTATCAAATAGAATCCTGAGGATTCTTCAGGTGTATATCACTCAGTGAGGCACAAAATGAGTGGCCATATAACAAATGCTCGACTATTACCCTGGTGTGCATTATTCACTGAGGCTCTAAATGAGTGGCTACATGAAGTAGACTCTTAAATCTTCCTTTGTTGTGTATTATTGAATGAGTCTCTGACTAAGTGGGCATAAAAAGAGACTCAGGTGTATTGCCCAGGTGTTCATTATGTACAGAGACTTTGAATGTGTAGCCATTTGAAGTAGACCCTTGACTTTTTGAGGGGAGTATAATTCACAGAGGCCACAAAAGAGTGTTCATTTTGAAGAGATTCCTGACTTATCAGATATACATATTATTCACTAAAACACTGAAAGAGTGGCTTTATGAAATAGAACCCTTTTTACTGAACAGGTGTGCGTTATTTTTTTGATTCTGCAAACTAATTACCATAAGAAACAGTCTAGTGATTATTCCCCACATGTGCAGTATTCAAAAGGTTCTGTATGAGTGTCTATTTCAAATAGTCTTCTGACTCTGACACATGTGTGTATCATTCACGGAGCTGCTTAATTTGGGGCTACCTTAAATAGGGTCCTGACTACTCCACAGCTGTTTATTGTGCACTGAAGCTCCGAATGACAGGCCATATGAAATAGACTCCTTTCTATTGCCCCATTGTGCATTATTCGGTAATGCTGTGATTGAGTGTCCATATGACTTGGACACTGACTATTCCCAAGGTGTGTATTCTTCAGTGAGATTCTGAACGAGTGACCACATAACATAAACCCTTGACTCTATCCTCTTGACTATTTTTCAGTTCTGCATTGTCCACTGAGTCGCTGGGTGAAGAGTCATATCAAATAGTCTCCAGACTATTCCTTAGCTGTGCATTATTCACTGAGGCTCTAAATGAGTGGCTACATGAAGTAGACTCTTAAATCTTCCTTTGTTGTGTATTATTGAATGAGTCTTTGACTAAGTGGGCATAAAAAAGAGACTCAGGTGTATTGCCCAGGTGTTCATTATGTACAGAGACGTTGAATGTGTAGGCATTTGAAGTAGACCCTTGACTGATTTTGAGGGGAGTATTCTTCACAGAGGCCCTGAATGAGTGGCCATGTGAAAGAGATTCCTGACTTATCAGATATACATATTATTCACTAAAACACTGAAAGAGTGGCCTTATGAAATAGAACCCATTTTACTCAACAGGTGTGCGTTATTTTTGATTCTCCAAACTAATCACCATATGAAACAGACTAGTGATTATTCCCCACATGTGCAGTATTCGAAAAGGTTCTTTATGAGTGTCTATGTCAAATAGTCTCCTGACTCTGACACAACTGTGTATCATTCACGGAGCTGCTTAATTTGGGGCTACCTTAAATAGGGTCCTGACTACTCCACAGCTGTTTATTATGCACTGAAGCTCTGAATGACAGGCCATATGAAATAGACTCCTTACTATTGCCCCATTGTGCATTATTCGGTAATGCTGTGATTGAGTGTCCATATGACTTGGACACTGACTATTCCCAAGGTGTGTATTCTTCAGTGAGATTCTGAACGAGTGACCACATAACATAAACCCTTGACTCTATCCTCTTGACTATTTTTCAGTTCTGCATTGTCCACTGAGTCGCTGGGTGAAGAGTCATATCAAATAGTCTCCAGACTATTCCTTAGCTGTGCATTATTCAGTGAGTCTCTGAATAAGTGGCTATATATAATATAATCCTGAGTATTTTCCAGATATATATGATTCCTCACTGAGGTTCTGAATAAGTGGCCATGTGAAATACACTCCTGACGTTTTCATAGGTCTGTATTATTCTGTGAAGCTCTGAATGAGTGGCCATAAAATAGAGCCTCCTGAATGCTCCTCAGGCGTGCATTTTTACATTCAGCTCTAAATGAGTGGCTATACGAAATAGAATTTTAACTTTTCCCAAGGTGTATGTTATTCAGTTAGGCTCTGAATATGTGGCTATAGGAAATAGAATTCTGACTACAATAGAGGTGTTTCTTATTCAAGGAAGCTCTGAAATTGATGCCACATGTAATAGCGTCCTGAGTATTTCCCAGGTATGTATTATTCACTGAGGCTCTGAAACTTTGGCCATATGAAATTGTTTTCTGACTTGTCCACAGGCGTGTATTATTGACTCTGACTCTAAATATTTGGGCATGTTAAATAGACAAGTGACTACTCCAACGTTGTGTATTACTCACTCAGGCTTTGATTTTTGTGACCATATAAAATAGTCTAGTGTCTATTCCGAACGTGTGCATTGTTCTCAGAGGCTCTAAGTAAGAGGCTATATAAAGGAGACTCCTAACTCTTCCCTAGGTGTGCCTTACTTAGTGAGGCTCATTTTGTGTGACCATATGAAACAGGATGCTGCCATACTAAATATTTGTATTATTTAGTGAATCTCTGAATGACTGTCTATATGAAATAGACTGCTGTGTACTTTACATTTGTGCATTTTTCACTGAGATTACGAGTCAGTGGCCATATTAATTGGAATCCAGACTAATCCACACGTGGATATTATCCAATGAGGCTATGAATGAGTGCCCTAATAAAATAGACTCCTGGCTACTCCCCAGGTGTACATTCTTTACCGAGGCTCTGAATGAATGTCCATCGAAAATAGACTCCAAATTATTCTCCAGGTGTGTATTATTCACTGAGGCTCTGAAACTTTGGCCATATGAAATAGACTCCTTACTATTGCCCCATTGTGCATTATTCACTGTGGCTCTGAATATGTGTCTACATAAAATAGACTCCTGAGTACATCACATTATTCAGTGACGCTCCGAATTATAGGCCACATGAAAAAGTCTCCTGACTATTCCATAGGTGTGCATTATTTAGTGAGACTCTGAATGAAGAGATATAGGTAAATCCTCACTATTTTCCCAGGTGTGTA